>CM060109.1:27588891-27683891 GCA_030522415.1 Channallabes apus
TGTATGATAAGTCCATAGACCAGCATGGCATTTTGGGTAGCTTATAAAAGCTTTCATCTCCAGATCATTTCATAATTAAGCAGATTTGGATGTGTGAATTTTGAAAAGAATTGTCACTAAAGTTACATGATGAAGGTTACTCTCTGCTCATAATGCACCTGTTGTATTTGTTTATTCTCCCACGAGTATACATAAGGGAAGGCCTGGAAATCTATTTGGTCAGCAAAATCTGTCTCAAATGACTGACCTGTGCCTGAAGACCTGAAGCTGTGACACCATTTGTGTGTTGTTGTTTTTTTAATTTGTTAATAAACTTGGATATCTGCTCTTATTAATTTATGCAAGTTGTTTCTTTATTTGGAGTGCATTTGCATCACTGGCACATATATGTCTCACTCCCCATCAGCTTCCCTGTCTTTTAAAGCCAAGTTTCCAGGTCATTTTTTCTAAAAAAAATATTTAAAAAAAAACACAAACATGAAAGGCTTCCTTCCTGGATTAGTGACTCCCTATTCTAAAATACTGTTAGCAAATTAGCAAATTTCTATACGTATGAAATGTGATGTGAATACTTATTTACCAGACTACATGTCCCAGTTACTCTAATTCTTTCTTAATTAGCACATGGCATAAACAATATGCCATGTGTCATTCCATACAGGTTTTGTTAATTTATTATTAATAAACTATATAATTCAATAAAATCACCATTTCTTCAATACTTTCAGGACATGTGACCTTTGTGACCTCAAACTAGTACCAAAATAAAATAATGTACTTGGTCACCCCCACAAGGTACATATCTTTGTCCCCAAGATATGTGTGTTGATTTTTATTTTAAAAAATTGCTTTAGTTACGGAAATACAGTACAATGTTTCTAGTCACTCAGCAGCAGCACTTACAAACGTTAATGCAGGTAACACATTAGTGAAGCTATCAGGATCTGGTGTATGAAATCTTGCGAAAAACTGAAATTTGTAAAAGCTTGTAAATGGAGATGCCATCACCAAGACGTACACTTTGACGTAACCCCAAGCCCCCCCCCCCCTACACCAAGTTACGCATTTCCTCTAATACAAAACAATAATATGAGGCAACAAACTAAAACACTGGTGTTAAACATAACTAATATTTCTTTCCAAATTTAATAGAGCACGGGAAAGCAGCCCTTAAGAGTTTGTCAGTAAGCTGTTTTGTCACCAGACTTGTGCTATATTAAACCTAGTCCGCTTGCCATCTGTCAAAATCCTCGCAGCACGCGTCATCTGATTCGTAGCGCGGGCTCCTTTAACCAAACCTCCTGCGCAAGGGATTGTGGGATTTGCTGAACCCACTGCGTCGCCTTTACTCGAGACTCGCGCGCCGGTAAGCGATTCGTTAATACGATTTTATTTCTCGTGTGTGTGTATAAATATATTGTGTGTGTGTACATTTCCATTGGTTAAACGCCTACATTTGTTACAACAGACAGGAAAATGGTTTGTCCAGTCTTTATTTTCGTGTCGATAGATGCTTAATGTAAAACGGTTAGCAGGCTAGCTTGGCGACGTCACGCGAGGGTGTAATTTGAAAGCTCATGGGCAGATTTAGTTCAGTTGATTTGAGTTGAGAGAAATTATGTAAAAAATCTTTAATAAAAGATCTAATAAAAGTCTTTCCCGGTAGCGACTTTATGGTTATAATGGCTATCGTTTTTATCCAGCTACTATTCATTTTACTGTGGCTAAATTAGGTTAGCTAGCGGAGCCGCCGCTGCACTGACAACCCCAGTACCTCGATGTTATTTCTCCCACCAGCTAACGTGTCCCTCTGAATGACCTTAGCCGTTTACGGTTTAATATTGCTTTGCATGAGTGTCATAGCTGTAGGTTAGGTGAACGCACCGTATCCATGGAAACAGCTGCACAGGTAGTTGGCTAATGTGCTAGCGTTGCTGTATTGTATTGTTCTAGATAGATGGGGTGGATCCGCATTCTCTCATACGGTCAGCATTCTCAGCGCTTGTTGTCCGTTGTTAGTTTCCATGGATACGTCTGTCCCAGGCACTGTAAGACTCCGGGTATTTAATATTCAGTCTTGCAGTGAAGAAACACATCGATGTTGTTTCCGGACCTGTGTACGACATAACAAACTGTACTGCAGTTCACTTGGTATTGTCCTAACGTCAACTGTCATGCACGAGGAGGATCAGCTGACGTCGGTTTTAGGTCAAGCAGGAAGAAAAGATGTCCCTGACTTTGAAATAGGGGCTAGATGACATGAACTTCTGTCAAAAAGTTTGTCCATCTGAGCTTTCAAAATTAACAATTACTAAAGTGTCATCTAAATCCAATGAAGGAAATCATTGAGCAGAGACTGTGGTCAAAATTGATTAATGACTTATATAATGCTTATACATCAGTGCAACATAGAGGGTGGCACAAAACCTGCATCCCATATTTATTTATATATTGGCTTTTTTCTTTTCATTTCAGACCCAAGATGGCTTCAACACTAACAATAGAAGATAAAATAAAACCAGACCTAACCTACTCAACCGTTTTCTTTGAGGTCTAAAGTCAGTAGTCTATTAATATCAGCTCAGGATCGTTGCTCTAAAGGGGAAAATCATCTCTGCTTATAACATGAGCTCTGATGCATACATTTAAGGTTTTTCTATTCAGCGTCACTGAATTCAGAGTACAGTGAAACCTTGGAAAACAAGTAACTTGGTCTGTGAGCGTTTTGCAAGTCCACAACATCTATATACAGTACAGAGGGTAAAATATCATAGGGTTGTGGTGCCTAAACCCCAATTGCTAAGAATTCTCCCGCTGATCTACATGGATGTCTGAAAATTTTTATTAAAATATTATAGTATAAATAAATGGTATGAGTATTTTATATAGTCAGAGAAGTCACCTTCTCCATGCTGTCCATGTGTAGCTGAGTGCGTTTGTAGTGCATAGCAGTGATAAAACACTGCTTTTGTTTGTCAAATGTTTGTATGTAAATCATCAAGGGTGGGATGACATTAGGCTTTGGACTTGGAGTCGACATCACATCATGTAATAGGAAATTTTGCCAACACACAGCAATGATGTATCCTTCTCATGTAAACTTTTACTGTGTCCTCTGAATTATTTAAGAAAGCAAGAAGAAATGGCCAATCAGTCAATGGACATCGTAGCAAAGGCGCTGGAGCAGCAAATGCTGCACTCAGCAAGGATTGTTGAGGAACAGATTGACACCGAACTGGAAAAGTTGGACCGCATGGATGAGGATGAACTCGAGCGTCTCAAAGAAAGGAGGCTGGAAGCTCTCAAGAAAGCCCAGAAACAGAAGCAGGTGGGCAGGCAGAAATGCATAAATGTCCGCATGTAAGAATATCAATTACATATAAAAAAAAAATAATAGTGTGAGTGTGTGTGTGTGTGTGTGTATATATGTATATATATTAGTCTGGGGCAAAAGAAATCACAAGGTTAATTTTACTTTGTCTTTCGGCTGTTCCCTTTCAGGGGTCGCCACAGCAAATCATCTGCCTCCATCTAACCCTATCCTCTGCATCCTCTTCTCTCACACCAACTAACTTCATGTCCTCTCTCACTGCATCCATAAATCTCCTCTTTGGTCTTCCTCTAGACCTCCTGCCTGGCAGTTCCAACCTCAGCATCCTTCTACCGATATGCTCACCATCTCTCCTCTGAACATGTCCAAACCACCTCAATCTAGCCTCTCTGACTCTCCAAAACATCTAACATGGGTTGTCCCTCTGATGAACTCATTCTTGATCCTATCCATCCTTGTCACTCCCAAGGAGAACAACATCTTCAGCTCTGCTACCTCCAACTCTGCCTCCTGTCTTTTCTTCAGTGCCACTGTCTCTAAGCCGTATAGCATCGCTGGTCTCACCATTGTCCTGTACACCTTTCCTTTCATTCTCGCTGATACTCTATCGCACAACACACCTGACACTTTTCTCCACCCATTCCAACCTGCATGTACTCGCCTCTTCACCTCCTTTCCACACTCTCCATTGCTCTGGACTGTCGACCCCAGGTACTTAAAGTCCTGCACCTCCTTTACCTCTGCTCCCTGTAGCCTCACCGTTCCTCTCATTCACACACATGTATTCCGTCTTGCTGCGGCTAGCCTTCATTCCTCTGCTTTCCAGAGCATACCTCCACCTCTCCAAATTTTCTTCCACATGTTCCCTACTCTTGATACAAAGCACAATGTCATCTGCAAACATCATAGTCCATGGAGACTCCTGTCTAACCTCATCTGTCATCCTGTCCATCACCAGAGCAAACAAAAAGGGGCTTAGAGCTGATCCTTGATGCAGACCCACATCCACCTTGAACTCTTCTGTCACACCTACAGCACATCTCACCACTGTCTTAGCACTCTCATACATGTCCTGCACCACTCTAACATACTTCTCTGCCACTCCAGACTTCCTCATACAACACCACAGCTCCTCTCTCGGCACCCTGTCGTACGCCTTCTCTAAATCTACAAAGACACTATTACCTTCTCTGTACTTCTCCATCAGCATCCTCAAAGCAAATACTGCATCTGATGTACTCTTTCTAGGCATGAAACCATATTGCTGCTCACAAATGCTCACCTCTGCCCTTAACCTAGCTTCCACTACTCTTTCCCACAGCTTCATTGTATGGCTCATTAGCTTTATGCCTCTGTAATTGCCACAGCTCTGCACATCTCCCTTGTTCTTAAAAATCGCCACCAATATACTTCTCCATTCCTCTGGAATCCTCACTCTTCAAGATCTTGTTAAACAAACTAGTCAGAAACTCTACTGCCACCTCTCCTAAGCACTTCCATACCTCCACAGGTATTTCATCAGGACCAACAGCCTTTCCACTCTTCATCCTCTTCAATGCCCTTCTCACCTCACTTTTACTAATATTTGCTACTTCCTGCTCCACAACAGTCACCTCTTCTACTCTTTGTTCTCTTTCATTTTCCTCATGCACACATTACATATGTAAGGTTAGACTTCACAGTGCATCTAACTCAGCTTCAGGACAGCCTGCCTCTTGACCCTATTGCAGGCTGTTGAAACTATCCATAAGACTTTGGTCTTTTTTTCCTCTACAGAGTATATTACTTGTGTATCACAACCCTAACCCAAGGTTGGTTGATGGTGTTAGCATTATAATTACATTAGGGTGGATTGGATAAATAAAAATGAATAGCAAGTAATAAGGATATGCCAACACTGTATTTTCCCTATTAGGAATGGATTTCCAAAGGTCATGGTGAGTACAGAGAGATTCCAAGTGAGAAAGATTTCTTTTCTGAAGTTAAAGAAAGCAAGAATGTGGTTTGCCATTTCTACAGAGATTCCACTTTCAGGTAAATGTTTTAATTAATAGCTAATATTTCTTTTGCCATTGTCTTTTGAGATGACCCTTTATCAGAAAGTTATATGTAGCTAACTAATTTCTTGTGTCTATGGTTTAAGATGCAAAATTCTGGACAAACACTTGAATATCCTGACAAAGAAGCATTTGGAGACAAAGTTCATCAAACTAAATGTAGAGAAAGCTCCATTCCTCACAGAGAGGCTTAGGATTAAAGTTATTCCTACGCTTGCGCTGGTGAAAGATGGGAAGACTAAGGACTACATGGTCGGCTTCACTGATCTAGGTAACACAGATGACTTCTCGACTGAAATGCTAGAGTGGAGACTGGGCTGTTCAGATATCATCAACTACAGGTAGGCAAAACGTTTCTAATTACATTTGTGTGCCATGTCTGATAAACTGGTAGACATTATGGCTGAAGTCTCAAACTCTTTCCTCTAGTGGAAATCGCTTCGAGCCACCTACGCTTGGGCAGAAACCAGGGGCAAAGTTCACCAAGCTGGAGAAAAAGACGATCAGAGGGAAAGGTTATGACTCGGACTCTGAATCTGATGATGATTAGGAAACCTTTTTCCTCAGGCTTTCCAACAATCTTTGTTAAAAAAAAAAAAAAAAAGTTTTTGTTCCTTTGACTTCTTTGTACCCCACATTGTTTCCATATTAAATTATGTTTATGACAAATATGCTTCCAAACACACACACAAGACTGCATTTTAGTTTAGACAACACTTACTCCATTAGTCTTGTCTACCTGCATTTGGACTGAAATACCTAGGGCCTCACTGGCTTAAAACACTTCATGAACATCACACAAGTGCCACGGAAGCTACTGTTACTGTAATCCCAGTTTGATTCATGTGAACAAAAACTTTAATTTTGTTTATTTTTATAGCCTAGCACTAAATAATCACTAAAAGAAACTTCACTCAGCACTAACTCCTGTCAACAGCAATGTGGATTAACTGATCGACACAAGTTCAATAAATCCAGTGAGAATTTTTCTTTAACTTTGTCTCTTTAATATTTAATAATAAGCAGTTGAATAGACATCAAAACAAGGAAGATGTACAGGGGATGAATTATGACTCCATGGTTTTCTGTGCTGCTGATGTTTGAGGATGTTTAATTACCAGCTCTCCTTTACTGTTCAGATATGAACCTGACATTTCTTCTTCTGAAGGCAGCCCACTGGGAAGCTTTAAGGGTTGGATCCTAGGTAACCATAAAGTAAAAATATAATCAGTAAAGGATCACTACACACTTAATGTCATTGAAAGCTATTCATTTCTAATAGATAATGTCTGCAACGTGTTATGACAAGCTGTGTGCTCTTTGATTTCAGTCCTTTTCAAAGACATATTGAAGTAAATTATTTCTAACTGCGGAATTGTATTGCAGGACAGAAAATTAAAGGTGTCAGTTCTCTTGTCCATTGGACCACATTTAATAGCTTTTTCTTTAATGTTATATTTGTTCTATTTACATAATGTGCTTTTCAAATTTCTTCCCTTAAATTTCACCTTAAAACACCCCCTAATTACAGCCAAGCCCAAATTACTTCCTACATCATGTATAACATGAACCCCCCTTTCCTCATGTTCTTGGTGCGAAATTAATGTTTGAGACAGAACGCCATGTCGTCTAAGTAAGTTTTATACTTTCAGTGCACATTAAAACAAACTTGTCAATGAATGTATGAATGAGAAACATGGCACATCACACAATTTAACATCAAATATGATATGCCTGAGTTCATGACCGTTTTTATTTTTGTGATGTTCTGATAATATACAGGAAAACTGCTTCTTTCAGCATTAGAGTTATATGATGGGAAAATACCGCAATTTAAACAGGATTTAGGATTTTTATTTCTGCTTTTTGCCAAGCTATTTCATGTGGTGAAAAAGGGATAAAATTCCTAGGCAATGCTAAATCCTTAAATTATAAGTTGAAAAATGTGTCAAAACAGTTTAGAATAAAGAACTCACCTAACCAGGTGCTTAATGATTTTCAGTTGGTTATTCACTGAGGGTGTGTTCTTATGTACCCTGGGCTCATGTGACTGCCGAATAGAAAAACAATATGTGGGTCATCAATTAATTCTTATCTCTAAAATCAAAGTTTAAAACTTAAGTCTAACAAATGTGATATATCGGTCAATTATGGGGAGAAAAGATGCTGATAAATGTTTTTAAATAAAATCACAAGAAAGTAAACCGTATTCTGTGTAAAGTATAGCATGATTTTATGCAGCGATCTGAAGCTCAACTGCAGAAACACTGCAAACCGAAACAGCTTTTTTTGAAGCTATATTTGCAGCTTCAAATATATCAAGCCAAAAAAAAATTGCAATCTTCTATTCAGAAATGTAGCTCACCTTTAATAAGCCTAAACTTTTCACCACCTTTTTTTCCCAGTAAGGTCGTCCCTTTGCGCTTTTGACCCGGGTCACTATGTGAAGTTTATGTGGTTGCTCTGGATCACCGCCATACCTTTCATGTTCCTTGGAACGTTCTTCAAATACCTAGACATTTAATATGATGGTAGAGCAATTGTTTTAAATTAATCATTTCAAATTAAGCACTTACAACAATGGTTTAAGTACAGACTGTGCCAGAATTAAATTTTGAACAGTTTACCTATAAAGATTTCTCCATGAAAATTAGCATGTAGCATAGAACAAAATTAACTATAACAAGCCTGGATGACGATTACTGTCACTTTTTTAAATATATAATATACATCCACAGGTCTCTTTAATAGGAATATTCATACATACAGTGGTGTGAAAAACTATTTGCCCCTTCCTGATTTCTTATTCTGTTGCATGTTTGTCACACTTAAATGTTTCTGCTCATCAAAAACCGTTAACTATTAGTCAAAGATAACAATCGAACACAAAATGCAGTTTTTAAATGATTACGTTATTAAGGGAGAAAAAAAACTCCAAATCTACATGGCCCTGTGTGAAAAAGTGATTGCCCCCCTTGTTAAAAAATAACTTAACTGTGGTTTATCACACCTGAGTTCAATTTCTGTAGCCACCCCCAGGCCTGATTACTGCCACACCTGTTTGAATCAAGAAATTACTTAAATAGGAGCTACCTGACACAGAGAAGTAGACCAAAAGCACCTCAAAAGCTAGACATCATACCAAGATCCAAAGAAATTCAGGAACAAATGAGAACAAAAGTAATTGAGATCTATCAGTCTGGTAAAGGTTATAAAGCCATTTCTAAAGCTTTGGGACTCCAGCGAACCACAGTGAGAGCCATTATCCACAAATGGCAAAAACATGGAACAGTGGTGAACCTTCCCAGGAGTGGCCGGCCGACCAAAATTACCCCAAGAGCGCAGAGACAACTCATCCGAGAGGCCACAAAAGACCCCAGGACAACATCTAAAGAACTGCAGGCCTCACTTGCCTCAATTAAGGTCAGTGTTCACGACTCCACCATAAGAAAGAGACTGGGCAAAAACGGCCTGCATGGCAGATTTCCAAGGCGCAAACCACTTTTAAGCAAAAAGAACATTAAGGCTCGTCTCAATTTTGCTTAAAAACATCTCAATGATTGCCAAGACATTTGGGAAAATACCTTGTGGACCGACGAGACAAAAGTTGAACTTTTTGGAAGGTGCGTGTCCCGTTACATCTGGCGTAAAAGTAACACAGCATTTCAGAAAAAGAACATCATACCAACAGTAAAATATGGTGGTGGTAGTGTGATGGTCTGGGGTTGTTTTGCTGCTTCAGGACCTGGAAGGCTTGCTGTGATAAATGGAACCATGAATACTACTGTCTACCAAAATTCCTGAAGGAGAATGTCTGGCCATCTGTTCGTCAACTCAAGCTGAAGCGATCTTGGGTGCTGCAGCAGGACAATGACCCAAAACACACCAGCAAATCCACCTCTGAATGGCTGAAGAAAAACAAAATGAAGACTTTGGAGTGGCCTAGTCAAAGTCCTGACCTGAATCCTATTGAGATGTTGTGGCATGACCGTAAAAAGGCGGTTCATGCTAGAAAACCCTCAAATAAAGCTGAATTACAACAATTCTACAAAGTTGAGTGGGCCAAAATTCCTCCAGAGCGCTGTAAAAGACTCGTTGCAAGTTATCGCAAACGCTTGATTGCAGTTATTGCTGCTAAGGGTGGCCCAACCAGTTATTAGGTTCAGGGGGCAATTACTTTTTCACACAGGGCCATGTATGTTTGGATTTTTTTTTCTCCCTAAATAATAAAACCCCTCATTTAAAAACTGCATTTCGTGTTTACTTGTGTTATCTTTGACTAATAGTTAAATGTGTTTGATCAGAAACATTTTGTGTGACAAACATGCAAAAGAATAAGAAATCAGGAGGGGGGCAAATAGTTTTTCACACCACTGTATGTTCATTTATGCAATCCTGCGGCATAAATTCATGCAGAGCTTCAGTTAAATTGCACATCAAATAACAAAATCGGGAGAAAGTATGTATGTGACTTTAACTTAGGTTGCTGGTAATACCAATAAAAAGGCTACCATGAGCACAGACTTATTAAATGGAACTCAACAACCGAAGACTGGAAAAAAGAACCAGGTGATTTTTTTTTTAACTGTCTAGTTGTGTTGAGTTTGTAAGGCTGACTGTAGTGGAACCTGATGTCTTGGTCCAACACGAGGTAGGGAATGAAGTGATGTGTGTATCAGCAGCAGTGTTATGGTCCACGTTTCAAAAATGCAAACAAGTCCTCATACACAAAGTCTTTAGTCTGTAGACCATCTGCACACGGGATGTTTTCTGTTGTTGCCAAGATCACATTTCCAATCCTGATATTTATTGTGAATATTACAGAGCTCTTGACCTGTATCTGTATGATTTTATGAACTGTGCTGTTGCTGCTACGTGTTTGATTAGATAACTACATGAATGAGTAGGTGACCACAAATATTAATTTTCACAAAGTCTGCTACTTCAGTGTTTTTAGATATTTTTGTCAGATGTTACTTTGGTACATTCAAGTAATATTACAAGCCTTTCATAAATGTAAAAAAAACAAACAACAGTTATTGCAACAAGTTTATGCAGTGAGTCAATATTTGCAGTGTTGTCCCTTCTTTTTCAAAACATCTGAGATTTGCCCTCTTGCCTCCTGACTAATGGCAGCCCATTCTTGCATAATCAATTCTTTGATTGTCAGAATTAGATTTTTCTTGTTTTGTTCAGCTTCCTCTTGAGGCACAAATCTGGGGGCTTTCCTGGCCATGGACCCAAAATTTGAATGTTTTGTTCCCACTTAGTTATCACTTTTGCCTTATGGCAATGTGCTCCATCATGCTGGAAAATGCATTGTTCATTACCAAACTGTTCTTGGATGGTAAAGAAAAATTGCTCTCTGAGAATATTTTGGTACCATTCTTTTTTCATGGCTGTGCTTTCAGGCAGAATTGTGAGCCCACTCCATTGGCCGAGAATCAACTCCACACATAAAGGGTCTCGGGATGCTTTACTGTTGACAAGGCACATGACTGACGGTAGCACGCACCTTCATACAGTACATTTCAAGAATGATGGAGCACCATGCCATAAGGCAAAAGTTATAACAGTAAGTTGCTTGGGGAATGCAACATCGAACCTTTGGGTCCATGGTCAGGAAACTAATTACACAGACCTTCATCACATTGAAAACTTGTGTTTAATCCTCAAGAGGAGAGTGGACAAACAAAAACCCACAAATTCTAACAAACTCCAAGCACTGATTAAGCGCCCAGAAGTTGATTGACAGCATGCCAGGGCGAACTGAGGAGGTCTTGGAAAAAGAAGGCTCAACACTGCAAATATTGACTCTTTGTATAAACTTAATGTGATTGTCAATAAAAGCCTTTGACACTTATGAAATGCTTGTAATTATACTTCAGTATACCATAGTGTATACTGACCAAATAAAAATCGACACTGAAGCAGCAGACTTTGTGAATATGAACGTTGGCCACAGCTGTACAACTGAATTCTTGTGTTTAACGATATGTAATTTAACCTTGTTTTATCTGACGTACCTGTGGAGGAATGCGAGATCTTGTAAATTTGCTCCGACAAACCATGTACACTGGCCGCGATGTAGCTTCTAAACAATTCTACAATGACAAATCGACACAAAGTTGACACAGATCATGTTAATGGAAGTCAATGGAAGAATTAGTCTAAGAAAACACAGCTGCATCTGTACCTTTGCCAAAGCAGTGACAGACTTGAGGACTCGACCCAAACCTGCCATTTCTCCTGCTTGGATAACGGAGGCTCACTGGTAATTTACGCCAAGGTTATTAGTGTCCTAGCACGTGCTGCTACTAACAGAAGAACTAAATACCAAACAGTTTAACCCACTGAAATTTATTCGTAGTTTGTCCTCGCGATTATCTGTTCAGTAACACTAAGAACATAAACAAAACCTAAACATTTTAAGTGCACAATTCAGACACATTGGTATGGAAGCTAAAACGGAAGCGGAAGTTGGTCCCTTCACATAAAATGTAGTGGGAGTACGCGATGAGTATTTAAGGTTCCTTTGCCTTTCATATGTTTACGTACTTGTGTTTCATAAACCTTATATTTTATACTTATTGGATATTTATATATATATATATATATATATATATATATATATATATATATATATATATATATATATAGATTTTATCACTAGTTATTTTCCACTACGTCTGGAATCAAATAGGGATTGTGCGTTTCAGGCCAACAGTAGCCCAACACTATTTACATGTTTAGATACACAGTTAGTGTTTGTAGGTGGATCTTTGATTAAGCATACGGAAAATTCAAACCTTGATGCATGTTGCGCCCTTGCCAGTAGGTAGCGCTAATACACCATAGCGGTCGGGATGAGACGCATCAATTGAAAGAAGAAGACCAACAGCAAACCAGGAAGTGTCACAGGAAGTGTGCTTGGTTTAAAATAAATAAAGCGCTTCCGAAATGTCTAACATGTTCTGATATGTTTTAGGTCCTTAGTTGGTTAGGAGGACCAACGTGCTTTTAATCGGTGGATATCATATTCTTTGCCAAGACGTGATCAATGTAAACAGCCATGGCACAGAACTGCCTACCTGGTATGGAAGCATCAGCAGTGTCTGTACTCAAGAGAGCTGTAGAGCTTGATCAGGGTTCACGCTTTCAGGAGTCTCTTGTGTGCTACCAGGAGGGCATTCAACTACTTATAGACGTGCTCAAAGGTAAATAACACCCACTTTACAATTAGAAACTACAAAAAACTTTTTTGTTGATACAAATACATGAGCGTAATAATATAAAAATATGGAGTCCTTGGCAAATAGTACACATGGTGGCATTTTGGCATTTTCTGTTCTATAATGTTGTGAAACTTTTGGCTTTTCTGAAATATTTGCATAATGCAGTAAAATAAAGTTAACCACAGTCCAATCACTTTACAGTGAAAGAAACCTTCATTTGCAAATCCCATTCAGAAATTACTGAAGGACAAATACACTGATTCAAATTCAAATTTTATTTGTCACATACACAGTCATACACAGTACGATATACAGTGAAATGCTTAAACGACTGCTCGTGACCTTAAAAATGTAAAAACAGTTAACAAGAAATAAATAGAACAAAATATAAAAATATATTAAATATATAAGAAATATATTTAAAAAACTTATCTATACTGTACATTGAGAAGAAAATATAAAGATGAATTTAAATGGAAATAAGTGGAAAGTATGTGGAAGTATGTAAATGTGCATGTGTGTGTAAATGTCCGTGGTCCATAAATGTCCATAATCTGCAATATGCAAAAGTGCAAATGTGCATGAATGTGCAATGTACTGTACAATGTCCATGAATGTCCGGGGAATGTGCAAGTGTGCATGAGTGCACAGATGAGTAATGTCCATGAGTGTCCATTACTGTGCAGTGTAGTGTGCAAAAATGCAGGGAGGATTAGTCCTGTATAATGTCCATAATTGTGCATTGTGCAAAAATGCAGAAATGCTTTAGTCCTGAGTAGTGATCTGGTTGAGAGACTGCATCGCCTGTGGGAAGAAGCTCCTCCTCAGTCTCTCTGTGTTGGCCTTCAGGGAGTGAAAACACTTTCCTGACCTCAACAGAGAGAACAGTCCATTGCTGGGGTGGCTGAGGTCCTTCACAATCTTCCTGGCCTTGGTCCAGCACCACTTGCTGTAGATCGAGTGCAGGTCAGCGAACTCAGTGAGGTTGATGTGCTCAGCTGATCACGCCACCCTCTGTAGAGCTTGTCTGTTCTGCACGGTGCTGTTCCTGAACCAAGTTGAGATGTTTCCCGTCAGGATGCTCTCTATTATTCAGGAGTAAAAGTTCCGGAGCACCTTGGAGGGCAGTCTGAAGTCTCTCTGAAATATGTATATATAGTATACGTCTGAGGCAACATTAGATAATTACTGAACGTTTTTACATTACTTTGGAGGAAACTAGAATTCCTTATGTAAGTTATATAAATAAGTATATATAATAGGTTATGTTATGTCACTTATTATGTTAGTTAGGTACTGTCTTTTTCTTTTTGTCTCACTGGAAACTCTAATTCCTGGTCCCATTTTTCCTTTTTCCAGCGGTAAAGGATGAATCCAAGAAAATCCACTATAGAGAAAAGATCAAGGGTTACATGGATCGAGCTGAGCAGATAAAAGTGCATCTAAACAAACTCAAAGAAGGTAAAATAAAGATGTGAGCTCAAGGACTGTCCCAGAAGACCATCTCATGATTTGCACATTGTTCCGTAAATTGTTGCATTGTGGACTGACTTCCAAACCCATCTTCATTTAGCTTCACATGTTAATCATTGTTGTTATATAACAGTTATTATGTTATGTTTTCATAGCATAATCTTTACATTTGTTTTTTTGTTCAGAAGGGAAATACCATGAGCAAATTAAAATCACTGACAACGCCACAGGTTTCAGCTATGAGACCCTTTTCCAGGCGTATGTTAAAGAAGAAGTAACTGAAGTCTGGGTTGAGGACCCTTACATTCGCCATGTCCACCAGGTGTCAAAGTTACAAAGCAGTCTACTTAAATTGAAATTAGTTTTTTTTTGTCAATAAAATTAAATAATACAGTGTTTTGTATTGTTATGTTATGTGTGTCTTGTAGCTGTATAACTTCCTGCGATTTTGTGAGATGCTGCTAAAGGCCAAATGTAATGTTAAGAAGATTAATCTTCTGACTTCACAAGATGAAGTGAGTCTCAGTTTGTTTACTTGTATGCGATATACAATACATTGATTATGCTATAAATCTGAAATATTATAGGTAATGTTTTTAAATACAATGTGTAATTTGTGGGATTTGTAGGATAGTTCCTCCCAGCAGGAGAGTGCCCTAGCAGAAATCCGCCAGTCTTTGCGGAATCACGACGTTTGTTTGGACATTAAGTACTCCTCCACTATTCATGACAGGGAGATTAGGTAATACCGATCATGTGATACCAATCACTTTTCTGTATTAAGAATACTCTTAAGCACCAAAGAAACAAATACAACAGATAAACAATGAGCAATTGAAAAAAACAGTATCATTGTGTAAATTGTAATTGATACTATAAAACATAATAAGCAGTTGTTTATTTGCTCAGATTTGATAATGGTTGGATTATCAAGATTGGAAGAGGGCTTGATTATTTCAAGAAACCTAAGGTAAAACCCATATGAAACTACATATTCTTTTAAAATATTACTTTTCGTGTAGTATATTGTGTTAAATGGTTATATAATTTTAAGGTAATTGCCATTGTGTTTTCTTGTTTTGTTACAGGGTCGGTTCTCTGTTGGCTACTGCGAATATGACTTGAGAGAATGTCATGAAACTACAATTGATGTCTTTCATACAAAGCACACCAGACAGACATGACCAAAAAAAGCATTTGAATTCAGTGTATTTAAGTTACACATATGGATGAATTTGTTTGTAGCCTTCATCGGTACCCTTGTTGGTATCCTTGATTAAACGACAAAAAACCCACAATGGTTGCTGACAGAATTTTAAAACTGAATTTTTACCGAACATTGACTAATGAAAATCAGACATTTGAATTGTAATTCAACAGAATAATTAACCGAGCTAATGAAACTCGCCGGGACAAATTAGTTGGTACCCTGAGGAAAGATTAAAAATTATTTGATTATAGCGATGTATTAAACTAAAGCATGTCCTATATTTAGCATCACGGAGAAAGCAAAGGGTAGTGTTTTTTGAGGCAATTATCAACAATAATATCAAGGGTGTAAGAACATCTCTAAACATTTTTGTATGCACCTTAGGTAAATACTTTAGTATAGACCTTGGGTAAACTTTGGTGTAAAGGCCATAGTTAAGCATGATAGATGTGACCCTGCTGTTGTCTGAGGTAGAAATGGACTCAGAATGAAAAAAATGTAAATGTTGAAAATGAACAAATCTTTTTTTTATTTTTTTTATTTACTATTATTAAATTTTTTTATAAGGTATGTTATACCTAGATCTACATTATAAATAAACCTTCTCCAAACCTATTCACATTTTAGGAGATGTTACATGGCTGGGAACCTGTGCTATAATATCACCTAACTCTATGTTTGTAATATTTACAAACTCTATTTATAAACTATTTCTATTATAATTCTAAAAGCACTTATTGATTATATGTTTATGGGAATGACTTTAAAGCCTTACATGGTGAAGTTTTATATGTTTGATGCAATTTAATAACACTGTTTGTAATAAAATATTAACTTATAACTTGTATTGATTCATTTGTTAAACGCAACTAATGGACAGGTAGAGAAAGTCAAGTCAAGACTGAAGGAGTCAAGTGCACATTTCCTGTATGTTAAGCTTCTTAATATATACAGCATTTGCTCCGCCTCACAATAAGCATTTTATTCAGAACATTGGGTCTGACAAAAGTATTAGTACAATCAGCATGTTTTCCAGTTGGCATACCAACTTTATTCGTCATGAACAAAAATATTATCTTATTATATTTTATTTTTTAAAAATCCGTTTGTTTAACAAAAATTCTTGAACACTTGCACTCCAGTTTATGTACATACTACAGTATGTGGGTCTAATTTTTGTTCTTGGTGCGGTATTAGGGTTTTTCTTCTGCAT
This sequence comes from Channallabes apus, assembly GCA_030522415.1. NCBI lineage: Eukaryota > Metazoa > Chordata > Actinopteri > Siluriformes > Clariidae > Channallabes > Channallabes apus. The sequence goes on from CM060109.1 coordinate 27,605,411, forward strand.
AGTCGCCATCTAGTGGACATTATTATGGAGCGATATCGCACAAGTATTTCATTCCGAGATACAGTACATGTTGTGGGCGGAGTCACACAGCAACCATTCGTTCTGATTGGTTGCCTCTCAGCCACAGCTGGCCACACGCAGCTCCCCTGATCCAGCGGTGCTGAGACATTTTAAAGCAGACAGCCAGGCTACAGACTTTGGATAGTAGGAGGACGTGAGTAGTTTAAACATTTTATAAACTATTCATTAATTTGGTATGATGCAATAAGTTCTCTTTGTGCAAGAGTGACTGTAACAACGTGTACGGTTTCGATGTAACTTACTTTTATAGAAATAATTTTGACACAAATGTTCATTTTTGTTTATAGTTTGAATGAACATGTAATTTCTAAGCCTGTTAATTAGATTGCTTAATTTCCCAATTCTGTAATAAACCCCTTTAGTATGTGTAATAGAAAACGTTTGCTTTAGAGTAGAATACCGCTCCAGTGGAAGTGGAAGAGGATTAAATATGGGCATAATCGCCCTTAATCTCTGCAATTCCTCATCATCTCAGATTTTTTAAATAGAGTGGGTCTCTAAATAATCTGCCAGCCGAGAGCACAGAAAACCTAACATGCTAGATGTGTTTAGAAAAAATAAAAACAAAACTTCCTTAATATGACATCATTTGCGCTCTGGATCCTGATATAATCATATTAATAATTAAATTATGGAGAATTATGACTAAGCGGCTGAAAATAAATGCTCCTCATATCGTAATATATCGTTTCATGTCATATAAACATAAGTGTGCTGTTTTTATTCAGTGAGATGTAGGCAGTGTGAGTATCAGACTGAGTTCTTGAGTCTGAACTCCCAGTAGGGTAGCCTACTTAAAGACAAGTGTGCCAATACAATGAAGACTATGGCTTTTTATTATCTGGACCCCTAGTGTGAGATATGATAAAATGGCAGCTTGTAATGTAGGGTAGCTGAAAGTCAGAGAGATGTCATGTTGACTTTTTGTCCAGTAGGAGGAGCAGGAGGAGAAAAGGAGGAGGATTTGCAGACTCCTGGTCCTGGCACAGATTTGTGCTCTATATCTGGGGCAAAGCAGCTCTTGTGCTTTGTGCTGTGCTCGATATGAGATCTTCCATCCAGAATACAGAGATGATAGAATAGACGAGTGCCTGTTTTTTGGGAGAGGGTTAACACATGCATAGATTAATTAACTATTGGCCTGCTAGGTAGTTAAGTGTTTTACTGTGAGGGCCTTGGACTCTTTTTCATTTGTTAAACTTTTCACATGTCTAAAAAGCTGTGTTTATATGCTGTGTAGCTAACACACTGCAACATACCAACTTTATTTGGATTACTTTTTTTTGTTGGTAATTTTTGGTTAATGAAGATTTGAAAACCATTTAAAGCTTAACCATTATATTATTATCATAATTTCAACCAAAATATTCATAATTATAAGGTTAAATAGTAGAAAATAAAATTTATGTTTACATCTATACTGATTAAATGGGCCAACATGCTTTAAGCTCATGGAACTCATTGGACCTATTTTTATCTTTAATAATAATCGCAAAATGCTTAGCATATATATATAAATAAAAGCCCCATATTATGATGTTTATGTTAAGGTCTCAATAAAATATTTATTAGGAGGAGAATCTCAAGTTTCTGTTGCATGGCAGAAATAATAACAACCAACTGTGTCGCAATCAATCATGTTTACTGTCAGTTAGGAAATGCCTGCTCTTACACTAGCATTCGACCTAGGTATATGTTTTTTAACTTTGGATATGCCACTGAAAAAAGACATTATAGGGAAGGGATTCTTTAGTTTGAATGAAATAAAGTTTAAAAGCTAGCTAGCTTTAAATAATTCACACTAAAATCACTGATTGCACCATGAAATACATTAGATTTTGTCATGAAATTTAGATGAGCCTGCTCTTGTATGTTGAAGTTCATCATATATTGCTTCATGTAGACAAGTAGATATTTGATACGAACTGGACATAAATTTTTGACATCCATTAATATCCTTTCAGGTATGGAATGAGAACAAGAACTGTTCTTATTTTAAAGCAGCTCTTCAAGGAGTAAAAGGTCTTTGCATGTAGTCAGTCCACAAATACTGTATATGGAAATATTGCAGTGTGTTATGCTTGAAGTGCTTGGAGTTTTGTTATCTGATTGAGGAGGTCAAGTCAAGTCACTTTTGAAATAATAATTTTGAACATGTTGAATAACTGGTTGTACAAAGATATGGGTTGCCACTGTTGGACCCTTGAGCATGGTCCTTCACCCCATGTGCTCAGATACTGTATGTTAGATACTGGGCGTCAAGCTGACAACCGACCATGTAAATAACTGCCAAAGAAATTACAGATATATATTTGTGGCCCGATGTGCCGGGCGACACATAAATGGAACCACACACAAAGATAAGGTTCTTCAGATTCTTCACCAAGGCAAGTTGCTGTGTAATGAACTTAACTGTTTAAATAGAAAAGTGCAACCAACTAGTCAACAAGGTTAAAAATGCTGTTCCAGAAACTACCCCATGTACACACAATTTCTGCAGACATACTCTCCAGGATTTTCAGCTCACCCATTAATCTAAACAATAACAACTACTTAGCTGACCTTTTGGAGATTAGTAGTCCATTATAATTAGAGGAGACAAGAGAAACGTGCAATTGCAGATTGCTGGCTATGTAGTCACTACACTCATGGTCAATTGAAATGAGAAAGAACATTAATGGTCTTTACAGTATATAGGAAATTGTAACTTTGTTATATTAGGGGAATTTAGTTTAAGAAATAAGTACTTAAGATCACTAGGATGATCTTAATCTACATTAATGTAACACTTGTCTCGTACATCACGTCTGTGTGTCTCTTTATCACATACTGCCGTATCTCTCTAATTTTGTCCTTTTTTAATTTTGATAGCTGTGAAGAAGATGATGTGTAGGCCACATGGGATAAGGAAGAAAGAGCCAATGACAATTTAAGAGGTCAGTACGTCCCCAGAATTTTTTCTAATTATTTCAGTATTACATGAAGTTACACCTTGTATGTTTCTCTTTCACACAGTGTTGGGGCCATTTAAGCTGCTACTTGATGTGTGTTTTCTTCCAATTTCAGTTAAATTTGAATGTTATAGTGTATTGTATATCTCACATATCAAACTGATATGTTATTGATGTTGTAATTTATCTCCTGGTTTCCTTTGCACTATCAGGGAAGAAGATACTCAAGTTAACACTGGAAAAAAATGAAGAAAAAAGGGAATTTAGGCATGATCAAGCAGAGTAAGTCAGCTAGTGATATTTCGCAAGGAATTCTGGACCGAAAAGATGACTTTGGGTAAGAAAATATGTTTCTTCCCTGTCATGATTAGTTATTTAAAGAAATTAAGTGGGTATATAATAGATATTGATGTAAAACTTTCTGTTGACTTAATGTTCTAAGTAAATCCCAAATCCTCCCTCAGCGGTTTCCAGAGCAGGCTGGGAACCAGGTCATCGTCACATGACAGTATTTTTCTGTCAGAACAGCATCAGTCAGACCCTGAACCAGCCAGGGTTCTTTCCCAGGAGTACGTCCATGGAAAAATCCAAGCCTTGCAAGTGAGTGTGTGTCAGTCACAATGCTAGCGTTGCAGTTACATTACACACACTTATAGTATATTCCCTGTTCCTTGGTGTGTTTTGGTTAGTTGAAGCTACAGATGCAAAAGTTGCACCTAGGCCCACCACCTCTGGTGTTGCCAGTTAAACAAACTGAAGACCATCAACACCCCACTGAAATCCTGACATTGTCCAAAAACGTGCCGCACAAGGTAATCATCTTTATACACAACCTATGCAAACGCACATTTTTTGTGTTTGGATAGTGCATTCCTATCATCCATTACTTTATGCGACTGAAAGCCTTTTCTTTTCAACAGTTTTCTTTTTTTTTCCCCTCAGGAAATACAGATGCCTACATTTAGTAATATATTTAGTAGAACTGAAACTATTATTTTTTGACGCAGCCTTCATCTTATTATGTTGTCTTTAAAACCCCTGGTTCTGTTTGTCCGAGTCTTGCCATTAAAAGATTTCTTAAACTTTAATAGAAAGTAAAATCCTCTATCATAAAAAGCTCACAAGGACTGAGCTTAGGCTTAGTAGTAGCTATGGTCTTGAACCATTATTGGGGCTCTATATATAAATGAAAAACTGTTTTATAAAAATTATGGGGTCAAACAGATATTTTTGGCTTTTACAAAAAATAAATCTGGTATTCATATGAACAGAAGGCAGCATGAACAAGATTCTGCCCTGGTGGGTCAAAGGTATTTTTTATCAGCATCTGTATCACAGCAGCACAGCCAAACAGATAAATTTTTAGTGCCTACTTTACATACTCCATCATTTTTTATTCTGTCTCACCTGAAGTCTTCATCACGGGGAATTTTACCTCATCCAATCAGCCCCACACTGCCACCATTTCATTCCTCTGCACCTTCACCTGGGGTAGATTTCAGCAACCTCCCTCGTTTTATCTCCTGTCTGGACAACTCAGCTGCCCGACATCGGATGTCCATTAAGCCTCGGAATCAGAGAGCCAGCAGTAAGAGCAGAAGAATGCCCACCTCAGTGAGTTTGACTCATTCAATTCAATTAATTTGATTTGATGTCAATACAAAATTTACCTAGAAACATCTTAATATATATAATGTTTGATAAATGCTATTTTCCTTAAAACTTCTTCAACTTTTTTACTCGGACAGGATAATAGCAAATTTCACTCAGAAAGTATGATTATCCTTGAACGACCTCTAACTGACAGTAAACAAGAGGATGAGATCAAGGAAGTGACCAATGTTTGCTCCTACTCCTCGCAGATCATAAGGCCAGGGATGATCCTTACCTCTCCTCCAATTAAAAGCCCATGTCCTGCTTTACCATTGAAATTACTGGTGCCAGACGATGATGAATATCAACCACATGATATCAGCCAATGTAAAGCAAAGGAAAAGCCTGCTGTGAGCACCAGTGCAGAAGTAGGATCTAAGCCGATACTGAAATCGGCAGAAGGAATGGTTGCCAAAACTCCTAGCTCAGTTGGTCCAACCAGTCATAAGGGAAGTGGAGACCATAAAGAGAGTCTGTATAGCTCCAGCTTTAAGGGTGTTGACGGTAGTGATGTTTCCACTGTAAGCTCTGTATATACACCATGTTCTGTTTCATTACGTACTGAACAGGTTCAGCTTAAATCTGACAAAGAATTTAATACAGCAACTTATATTAAGAGAAGTGCATTGAACAGGAACAAAGTGCAAGATACAATGCAAGAACCTAATTTTCAAGACCAGCCATTGAAACCCCTTTCACCGTTACATTCCAAATTCGAGGGTAAAAATGTGCACAATATCTGTTTATTACCACTTTCCAGTCAGGAGGGCTGCCTACAGGAGTCCACAACCCAACAACGGTCTCTAAGTTTTTCTGTCTCCTCCGGTAAAAGTCATGAAAGGCAGAGAACTGGAAGCTTTACTGGAGAGATGGAGCAAGCAGGAGGAAAGAGGGAACATGTCGTCCCACTAATTAAACCGTTGTCAAATCTCAAAACACAGGATCCACACAGTAATACTCAAGTAATGACATCACAGACAGGAGCTACCAGCACTCCAGCAGTTACAACCAAGTCTAGAGATCTCACTGTAACTGTGTCTGCTACTCAAGAAAACAGGGAAAGTCTAGCAAATCAAACCAGAGACATGACAGGGGAGACTCGGGAGGGAGTTGAAGAGGCAAATGAGGAGATGAAAAGGAACAGGGTCAGTAAGGAGCAGAGAAAGGAAAGGAGTGATTACGAAGAGAAGCTGCAAAACACTTCTCAATTAAAGGTCAATGTCAAACAGCATAACTCTGAGGTCAGGAGTCTGAGTGCACCTTGGTTGCCAGAATCAAATTCTCCTAAAGCTGTAGGCCAGAATGACAGCAAGGGGGGACCTGTAAGAGAACCTTTCACTGTTCCCAGAAGTCCACCTTTCTCTAACACTGAGCTCCAGATCTTGGCTGAGCCTCCGTTATTCTCCAGTATTCAACCTCATAGTGCCGGAAGGGCCCAAGAGGGAGCTGGACTAATTACATTTTCTGGTAAGTCTGGCTTTATGTTTTATGAAACTACTTAAATACACCAGAATCTAATTTGTGCAGCTCTCATGGCCATTTTCACATAAATAATGCAGCTTAGATGGATTGCCAGATTTATTGCAGAGCACCGTGGACACAAACATTTATATATTCATTCACTTTAAACAATTTAAAGTAGCCAGTCTACTTTCTGCCTTGTGGGAGGATATGCAAAACTACACAGAGGTGTGCTCAGGGTCAAGCCAGGGCCCTTTGAGCAGTGAGGTGGCACCACTTGTTAGGGAAATGTTCATTTAATACATATCATTAAACCATTTCATTAAAAAAAGGGTGAAAATTCAGTGTTGCAATGGCTGTACACACACACAGGAGTAATTTACCACAGAGCACAAATCCATTAGTTATACAGACTTGAGTGTTTAGGCAAAACATGGAAATGTGTGACCCAACATTCATTCAGCCACTTATTCTATCAGATCTGTGTCCTTCAGTTCACAATATGCCCTTTTCATTGTTTGCATTGTTCATTTTAGTTCTTAATCTGCTATACAAACATGTCGCAGATAGCAGACAATTTGATTTTAGTTGCATTTCTGTGCTCTATTGTTTGAAAACAGTGTCACATGACTTTAACCTAAATAAAGAATCCCAGGATCCCTTAAACAAACACACAAGCTTCAGTACAACTTCATTCAAGGTTAAATTTTTTTTATTTTAAATAATATGCATTGTGTTCATTGTTACAAAAAAAAGCAGTAAATATTACAGCAGAGCAAATTAACATTTGAAATCTAAGAATTATATAATTATACAAATTATAGAATATTATACTATACTATACATACTGTATGCACTAAACATTTGTTTAACTGACATTCTTTACAGATTTCCAGGCTTCAGCTCAATTGCCAGGTTCAACTATTAACGTCACTACGAGTACGCCAGTGTGTGTGATGGAGAAAAGCCCTGTACAAACAAGTGCAAAAGAGTCAAGAGAGGCTTCCACTGAGCTATCCTGGGTGACTCTAGCTCGAGAAAAGACCAAAAGCCTCCAGCAACTCTTTACAAACACACTGAATGATCTTGCTGGCCTGCAGACAGTGACAGGACCAGCTGCATCGCCACTAACACAAATGTCAAAACCCAGTGCAGAATCCATAAGGCCTAAACATCTAATGCCATCTGTACAGCCCTCAGTCAGTTCATTACACACTCAACATGCTTCCTTAAGTGCAACACATCCAACTCACCCGCTAAATCCAATGTCTTCCATCAGCTCTGCGCAGCCATCCATAGCTCAGTCAAGAGGAGTAGACTTCTCCTTAAAACACACTCATTCACCAATGAGTCATGTACAGCAATCTCATCTTGGTGCCAAACCAGGACAAATGTATACTCACCCAGCTACAAAACCAGTGCATTTGACAGGAATTTATTTACCACCTACCCAGTTGGCCCCTCAAACGACTGGAGCACAGCAGCATTTATCTCAGATGTCAATAAATCATGCCGATCCAATCCAGCAATCTCTGCCACAAAGCATGGCAAAACTTCAATCATCACAATCGCTTCGACTGTCATTGAGTCCAAAGCTGGCACATCATCATCCTGCTCATCAAGCGCCCTTACCACTTTCACAGCCCAGACCACTTGTGGAAAGCTTGTCCTTTTTGACTTTTGGGACAGTGGATCAGCTCCCTATACATCAGGGAAAAAGCTCAACAGAAAGACAAGCACAGTATGCAGGGCTGGGGAGCAAGGCTTTACTTGTCGAGCAGTGGCAGTACCAAAAACCTGATGAAGTCAAGGTGAGGTTCTTGGATTTTTGCCCCATTTACAATGGATTAAACTTTTAATCAAGGCTTATGTCCTTTTTGTTTTCTAAATTAGGTAGTGGACCAGAAATCTACACCAGACTCTGATACATATGCATCTTTGGATGAATTATTGACCTTTTCAAGTTATAGCAAGTCCACAGGTATTGGTCTAAAGCATATTCATATGTGACAGAAATTCTGTTTCTAACTAAACATGCCTGATTTTACGCTTATGTCAGAATTATCAGTTTCCCCTGGGCTCATGAGGCTAGACCGAGAGGTCAGGTGTCAGAAGAAAGCATTACCACCTCCCTCACCTTCTTCATCATCACATCTTCAGTCAAACAGTGGTAATAGACAGCCTTCCTGGATGGAGCTGGCAAAGAGGAAATCTATGGCCTGGAGTGATAAGACTATGGACTGAGTTAGATATAAGAGCATCCAAAATTTTTAAATTACAGAAAAAACTGAGAAGACAAAATATACGATGTTTCAAGTTTGTGTGGGTTTGCAGATGAGAAAGCAGTGGAACAAGGAGAAATTAAAAAATGACAAGTAAAGGAAGAAGAAAAAGATTTTGTATCTGCCACACATTTCTCCAAATACCCTTTGTTATGGTGTTCTCAGGTTTATCACAGTGTTGTTTTATTAAGGAATAATCTATATACATTTATATTTACAAATCTATTTATGAGTTTAAGTTTTGCCTGACTAAATGTGATCAATTTAAATTATTTTGTGTTTAATAACAAAATTAAATGCATATTAGAGCGGTAGTCTTTCAAGTAAAGTTCATCTTTGGATCATTAAGGTATATGCATACAATGAAATATAACGGTAATACAAGGCAGTTTTTATCAATAAAACTTTATTTGGGGATTACGGTATTTTCGGATTATAAGGGATTTTGCATTTAAATGTTTTAACTCGTTTGAATTAGACTTTCATAAAGGTTATAAGTATTACTCAGAATAGTGTATATCTGCAAACTTCAGTCAGTGTGTACATTTGAAAAACGTCTTGCATTTACTGTATAAATGTTTTTCAGGGGAATGGGGCCAGTGTTTACTGATATTTAGCACAGGTATTTCATAGTGCATATTTGATCAAAGTGTTTAAGGCTGGAATTTGGTAAGGTGTCATTTATTATTTAATGCAGTGTTTGTTAAAGTGTGGTCTGGGGATGCTGTGGGATCTTTGATGCATAGCTATGGGAGTCTGTGATTTTGTTTGTTTTTATTAGTTTTTTTTTCAGTGGTGGGAATCATAATCTTCTGCCATCAACATCAATATATTTTCTTTTGAGCTCTTATAGTTATTAACATATCTGACTGGTCACTTGTATGAATGGATACAATAACTCAACAACTTCTCAAATAAATAAATAAACTTGAATGTGTTGTCTTCTGTCGGTCATTTGAATTCGCACGACTCTGCCCTCTAGCGCTTAAACACAGACACAGCAACTTAAGACACGGTGAGAGGAATCTTCCTGTAAGAGGGCGGGGTTAATGGCGGCTGTCGATGGGCGGGGGGTGTTTATGGTGAAGGTTGATTGAGAGCTCACCATTAGTACGTCTGAACCGCGGGTCGGTAGTCTGATTATTTTACACTCAGTATGTTTTAATAGCTGGAGTCATCGCTGGCTTTTTATCACAACGAACCGAGTGTATACGGAGCCTCCGCTGGCGCTTAGAGTGAGTATGAAAACTTGTGTTTTAGTGGGTTTGTGAGCTAACACGCCTGTTGTGTCTGATAGATTGGGGCTTTTCCGACAGGTAACGTCAGCTAGAGAGACAGGAAGGCTGAGGGAGTGAGTGCACCCTGGTGTTCATTCTACCGAAACTAAAGAAATACACTTTTAAAATGGCTTCTTATTTTTCTTCTCTTTATGTCATTAGGCTGTGCCTTAACTGGGGATTTAGCTCTAGCTAGCAAAGCTCATTATTATTTGTTTATAGCTAGTAACGAGGCACTGATATGACCGTCCCACAGCTGGCTGAGGATATATATATATATATATATATATATATATATAGAGAGAGAGAGAGAGAGAGAGAGCGACGCGGCTAGCTCTGTTAGCTAATACAGTGTTAGCTCATTAGCCACACAGCTTCTTCAGTCAGCTGCTTGTTTTTCAGAAACCGGCAAATCGGGTCTCTTTCCACATCAAAGCTGAATTCTCTGAAGCATTGTAATCTCGTCACTAATTTTTTCTTGTTCCAGAAGTTGAAGTGGAAGCTGCCGCTGCGACTCATGTGCTACATACGGTAGGAGGTTAGCTTGTGACGCGACACACTCAGGGTAACGATGTCTCGGCTCGGTCAGGGCGGCTTTCTGAAGCGTTGAAGGAGGAGGACCGAGTGACCGCGAGAGGAGCCAGGGCCGCCGCCGCCGCGCACAGCCGCTGAAATGAGATGAGGCTCAGAAATGGAACTGTTGCCACTGCCCTCATCTTCTTCACCTCGTTCCTCAGTCTGTCCTGGTACACCGCCTGGCAGAACGGAAAGGGTAAGTTAAACATGAGTTTAACTACAAAGTGTCACCAGGCTTATTTAATCCGTTTAAAGGGAAACTAGTAATGTTGTCAGTTATGTGCCTCAATGACGTCACTGTGGGGGCTAATTAAAGGCCAGGTTTTGCAGTGGAAAGACCAAAAGCTTCCTCTTACTCTCACCCACATTTTTCGATTGATGTTTCACCTCGTATTAATGACCGAATGTAGTGCAGCTCTATGAAACAGTGATCCTGAGTTGCGTCACAGAATGGACTCGGTTAGTTATTGATCTATGATGAGCCCAGGGGCTTTGACAGGCCGTATTAAAATGAAGCTGAACAGTATACAGATGAGGACGTTAGGGAGCTGGACAGAACGACCAAGATACCCTAGGATAGCGTTAAAGTAAGACTGTCACTGCTGTAAGCAGGCAGGCAAACAGCATTGTGCGAAAGGCAGAAAAATATTTATTAATCAGGGTGACAATAGGCAGCATGTAGCAGAAAGCTAGTTGAGAATTTCACCACACAAGAAAATATTGGACGTTCCTGAGTATTCTACAGTATATGGTAATTAGGGATGGGGAGTCACCAGGGACACCCCAGTACGATATTATCATGTTTCAGACATGCTGAATCTATTAATGTTGCGATTTTATAAACATCACAATTTTTTTTCTAAATAAAAAGATTTAGTTACAATTCAAAACATCTTTGCAAATAATTTCACTCCTACAACACACACAATGCTGTGTTGCCTGCCAGTTTAGAGCGCACCACCTGTAGGATTATAGAGAAGAGTAACTGTCTCCCTGACGTCTGGTGTCTGGGCTTTTAGATGCTGTGGGTTGTGTAAGCTGACACTCGGTATGTTAGTCGGAGATCAATTCCCACTTTTTTTTGTCAGTATCGATCAAATTTCTCTGTAAATTTCATCTGCTTTTGATATAATAAGACTTACAATTATGCATTTCCTTACACAACATAATGCTTATATCAGTTGTTATAATAATAATAATAGGCATTGTAGGGCTGCTAGCCAAGTGCTTGGGCCCTAATAATAGAAATAATAAAATTATCAAAAACTAGTTGGTGGGGAAAACTTTAAGCCCCACATGATTTAAAAATGTTTTGGTCAAGGGTGCACAATTTAATTTTCTTTTAGTACAACTTGACCTTATAGTTGTACTGTCTGTCTATCGCAATATTCAACAATATCGCATATTTTCCTAATATCTGGCATCGATATATATAATATATAAGGGCTGCACGATATTAGGAAAATATGTGATATTGTTGTTGAATATTGCGATAATGATATTTCTTGCGATATAACATTTCCCTAGAGAAATGCATTTTTTTAATTATTGCCTATTTTTTTTATTATTTATTTATAAAATAATGATCATACTAAAATAAACAGGTAATAGATATTCGTCTGATGTAATTAAATCTAATTCAGGCTAAAAAGAAACTATATGTCAAGGAAGTTGCAAATATTTAGACTTCAAAACACTATGAATGACTTAAAACCCTCAGCAGATATTTTGACTTCTGGTTTGCTGTTACTATAAACCTGCCAACACAATATGAATTACTTTCAAACATTACTTTTTATTTACGTGTAACCGTACACTCATCAATAGTGTCTTAAAACAAGAGCATCTTTTAAACAAAATATTCTCTTTGGCTTGCCTGTTTATTTTGTTTTGTTAGTTTTTTTTTAAATAAAAATAAACATTATTAAATAAAAATATACTATTTGTCTCACACACACACACACACACACACACACACACACACTTGCTCCGCGACCGGCACTAGGACCCGGAAGTAATGCGGGCGCGAACCCGGAAGTATAAGAGGAGTAAACAAATCATCGCATACAGCTTAGTCACTGAGTTCACGCATGTCGGTGCAGATTGTTTACTTTTTGATTCGAGTGTGCGTTTATAGGACGCAGGTTAAATTTGTGTTTTTCCCTTGCTCCCCTTCTGTGAGAGTCCTTAAACTAATTCGCATGGTTATCCTGCCTACTCGCTTGCTTCCGCGTTTGGGTTTACCGTCCACGCTACAAAAGGCTAACGGCTAATCGCTAAGTCTTCTTGTATGTATATGTATATATATATATATATATATATATATATATATATATATATATATATATATATATATATATATATATATATATATATATATATATATATATATAAGCGGGTATAAACATAGTAAGGGCCCATCTGATTGGTCAAATTTGGACACACAAATGCCTGGCACATAAAGTATTTATTGCAACTCTTTGCGATATGGTTATCGCGCATGCCATTATCGCGATAACGATATTTTTTCGATATATCGTGCAGCCCTACTTGGCACATAAATAATTTATCGCAACTCTTTGCGACATGGTTATCGCGAATACCATTATCGCGATAACGATATTTTTTTCGATATATCGTGCAGCCCTAAAATGTGTGTGTGTGTGTGTATATATATATATATATATATATATATATATATATATATATATATATATATATATATATATATATATATTTTATACACACACTCATTTTCTTTATATACACAATTTCTGTAGTGCCCTGGTTGACCTTTAGCTTGTTAAACCATGTGGGATATATTCAGTATTCATGAAGTAATGTAACATGTTGTATATGAGACCAGCATGCCTGTCTCCCACCTTTGCACCATCAGCACTTCAGCATGTTTTATAGCCTACAAAATAGCAAGTTTGTTTAACCATGATCATTGTTCCAATATCTGTCTAAAGGTTAAGACGCAGCCTTGTAAGACGTAAAAATTATTGGATTGGTCGATTTTGCACGTCTGTAAAATATTAAAGATGAAGCAGTGTTATGCCAATCAGTAGTTATGCCATGTTCGTTTAAAAAAAAAAAAAAAAAAAAAAAGGTATTTATCAGCTTGAGTGGTTGCACACCCCCTGATGTGCGTCTTGCTGGAATTTCCAGAGGTTTTGGGAGCAGCTTTCACTTTGCTCAGGTTTTTTTCTTTTTATGTCTACCACATCAGCTGAAATGGGTTAAGGTCAGGTGATTTGGACTTCTATTCCACTGTGGAAAGCACAGCATTCTCTATTTTCGGAAGAAGGTTTTGGGTCACCTGAGAAGCAAACTTTTTACTTAGAAAGTCAGAAATTTCATGCCATTCTTTAACCTTTTAAAAGTCTGTGTGATTAAATCATAATTTCTCCTGTAAAGTCTTTACTACTTTCAACAAGTACTCTTTCCTCATGAAGTGAGCCAAAATGACCAGGAGAAATGCGCATTTCACAACCACACTATCTCAGTGGTTATGTAGCAAGCTAAATGTTGGGTGAACAGAGTTGCGTCCTTTGAAGAATTTTCCTGTTTCACCACCTCACTCTGCCTTAAAATCGCAATGAGCATGTTGCAGTCTTCTGGCTTTACCTATCTTGGAGAACCTACATAATAGCCCCTCGCCCTGTCTGGTAGGGAACAGATGTAGAGAGAGCTGCCTGATGGATGGGATCTGGCCGCTAAATCGGAGGAAAATTTTATGGTGGCACCATTAAAACTGTGTGAACAGCAAGGCAATTTTGGAAATGACGATGGTAATCACTGAGTTGAAAATTGAAATGTTACGCAAATGTCAGGACTTTGTGGAAGTAGAATTATATAATGTGCTCAGTGTCTGCTGTGTTTAGAGATGTCCTAATAACGATGTTCCAATAAGTGTTTCCTAAGACTACTGTGACAACTTGAGGAACTTGGACGAGGAACAAAATTGCATGCTTTTTAATCAACAGGAATTCGCTTTGATAGCCAGACATTTAACATGGACATTTGTTTAACTGCTTAACCTAGTTGTATTTCATGTCTGATTTTTAGACGAACATGACATGTTTGTGATATGAGTCATATGTAACACTTCATGTCGTCATCCCCGACACACACGCACTGATTTCCGTTGTTGTTTTCTTTTAGAGATTGAGATTTGTGGTAAAACAGCTATTCACAGATTATAGACTTGCAGAGAAAGTTTGCCATTTCTTTTGATCCCCCCCCCCCTCTGTTTAATGATGTACAGCATTTAACTCTGCTAACTGGCCTGAGCATGAAAGAAATGCTGAGCTTTCTCATCTTTGCACATCTAAGCATCAGTTGAAACATTCACTGCAGGTTGAAGCCTAAATCTAATCACTTCAGTATCCTGTAACAGCGTCGTAATTTCAGGAATGCACATTATGCAGGTGAATGGAGAGTCCTTGCAGAGGACGCTGTAGTGGTTCCACTCACCTTATGAAATATAATTTTCTGTGTTACTTGATCCCGCTCTTGTGTTCTTTTGTAACTAGCAGTAAACAAGAGCCCCATCTTTTGTCTAATTTCTATTTCCTATTTCCTCTGCGTATGAATTTCTTTTGCACTTGGCACTCCTCAGGGAGAGTGGTACACAATGGGCTCAAAATAGCAGACTGATGAAATGGGCCATTAGCCTACCAATAGAAGAAAAACGGATAAGAAGCATGCCTTAGGATAACAGGGAAGCAGGAGGCAGTCTATAGTGCACAATGACTTTGTTCCTCAGTATTATGTGGTAGCTGGGTCACATTGGGTCACGAGAGATCATGCATTTCTTTAGTAGTTTGGGAGATTTCTTTTCAATATTTCTATTATTTGTAAGAAGCAGTACTACAGAATCGTGATGTTTATGTGATAAACTTTGTAATACCGATGGGGAAGCAAGTAGATTTGTGTTTTGTGATGCTCAGTGAGCCTGTATAATCCACAACCAATGAAATTGCGTTAATTTTGCTCCTCACTTGCTCCTTGCTCATATCCTCTTTATAGTCTACAAGCTCTTTCATTGTGCTGGTTTGTGCATGCAGATATGATTCTCCTGTCTTACATTAGCCAAATTCAGCTAGGCTGTGATGGAGAAGAGGGAGCTGGGGGGGGGGGGGGGATGTAGAAAATGATTGTACGTTTCCAGTAAGACCACATGACTTACTGTAGCATGGGATGCACCATTAAGTTATGCCCTTGTTATAGGACCTTCTCTTTGTTGAATGCCTTGCACTATTTGCTTAATTTCCTCTCTTCCCCCATGCCCTCATTCCAGACTTAAGAGTCTCTTGGTCTTTCCAAAATGCTTTAATTGAACTAGATTGCTCACAGCGGCACTCCCTACCACACGACATTCTTCCTCCATATTAGGCCTGAGAATTGGACTATCATCAGGGAGTCCTTGTTTGTCCTGTTTCCACTCCTGACACTCCTTAGCGCACTCACTGTAACCACTTTATTTAGCGTCTTATTTCATATGAGATTGAATTCTAATATCTAACTACCTTGCACCTAATGTGCCAGATTAGATCCTTCATGATGTTTCCAATTGATAATCATAATTAATGAACTGTGTTTTTGATAATGATATTTATGATCAGATTCATGACTAAACATGATAATTTTAAAATTGTCTTTTTGGTTACTTTTTAGCCAGTTGCAGTAGCACATGCACACATTATTTCTTATTATAAATTATATTTAAACTAAAATAAAAAACTAAATGTGTTATGTTCTCCAGTATATTGTATGTATACTACGTACAAACTCTGGACCTTGTCAGCTGTCTACTTGTGCAGATGCATTACCTGGGATTTTCCCCAGGCCCCTGAAACAGCACAGGCAGTGATGGAGAAGCAGAGATGAATAACAAGATAATGAAGATGTACACAAGCTTGTGTGCTGTTTTTATAAATGCTACAAGCTATCTAGGTCTGGAAAACAACTACCTTAAAATATGCGTTCTCTGAAGAGGTGTGCTGGGCTTCATGACTGTTTGTTCTGTTTTTATGATTGTTGGTATAATACAAAGGAAGCAGGTCATAATTCCCCAAAAGAGAAGTGTATGTACTCATGTCTGGCTAGGCTTACATCTTGGATTCTCTTTTGAGGAACAGAAAAAAAAAATTAATGAATAAATAAACATCTCAAGAACCAGACGTCTCTGCATGCATTCTTGCACAGAATGCCCCAAATTCTGATATAAAATTCTGTATTTGAATATTTAGGGTATTTGGAAAAATAATAATCTATTTCAGTGCTAACATGTTTGTAAGCAGTAAGAAGAACGAGAGAATCAAAACACCTCTCTTCTCTTGTGGTTAGAGGTGTAAGATCCTCTAGGGAATGAGCAGCTGTTGAAAACATTCCCGATTTCTTTTCCATCATTTACCACTAACAACTGGATGCCTTGGGCCTACAAGCATTTGCATTTGCTTCTCCTTTATGGTGTACCGTACATGGCTGCGTGACTTGAGATGTCAGGGTTATCAACACAAAGCACATTCCCAAGCATTTCCTCCATTTTTTTTTTTATTTTTTTATTTTTTGTTTTTATTTTTTTTTGCAGTAGGCTGTAACATCCCTAGAATTCTATTTTTAGATCCAAGAATGAGGAGTCTGCTTTATGACTTAGCTTGGGGTCGATACAGCTATTAACGTCAGTTGGTTTATGGTGAGGTAAGGCATTACTAAAAGGCTGCATCAGCAGAACGTCCCAAAGTGTAGTCATTATAGTAATAAGTAAGGGAAATGAAATACATGTTCTACCCTACATCTTTTGCCATATACTTTGGTTTTACTACAGAGTAATCTCATGTTGCTCCCTCTCACTTTTTGGTGTTCAGAGAAATTGGTAGCATATCAGCGGGAATTTCATGCTCTGCGAGAGCGCCTGCATGCAGCTGAGCATCGAACACTGCAGCGCTCTTCTGAGCTCAACACTGTTCTGGAACAGTTTCGACGTGCCATCGCAGAGACCAACGGCAGCAAGGATGCCCTCACCAACTTCTCAGGTAAATGCACACCTTTATATTTAATTGTTTGGCACAGCATTAATTAGTATGTTAATAAATTGTTTGCGTCTAGTAAAAAATTTGGATTCAGAACATGAAGAACAAGGCTTCCTTATGCTTGCTAGATCAAATTCAGTAATAAAAGTATTATTTTACTATTATTTATTTACAAATAAAACAAATGACTGTAGTACATTTTGAGCATATTTAAGAATATTCTAGTAAACTGATAAAATACAAAGTGTTTCCACCTAATGCAAGTGGGTTATTTAAATTTTCAAATGTGCAGGAACACACATGGTATGGCCAGAAGTTTTTGACAATCACAGTCATGCCCGCCTCTTCGTACATGCGGAATTCATTCTAAAACCATGGAAATTGAAGTTTTTTGTTGCTATAACTGTAACCAGCATGTTTCTGGGAAGACTTTCAACTAGATGTTGGAATATTGCCGTGAGGGTTTGCTCATTCAGCTGCAGGAGAATTAGTGAAATCTCGCTTTTCAGCTTCAGTCTTGGCAAACCATGTCTTCATATGTAGCTCGTGTTGCGCAATGGGAATTTGTAAATCTACAGCATACCATTGTGTGCATCCCACGCACGTCCCTTCTGTGTGTGATAGTCAGGTCTCTACATAAGTTTGGCTATATAGTGTATATACAGTACACTAGGATTCAAATAGGATATGGGGATGCACCAGCCTGATGACCAGAAATTTTACACATTAATGGAGCCTCATGCAAGAACTGATTCAAAAATGAAGTCAAAATGTTTGTAGCCTCTCGGGTTACTTTTACCACAGATTTAATTTCACATGGTACATTTATTCTACAGTCAATTACTTTTTGTGTACACAAAAGCAAATAAGAATATAAAACCTTACCTTTCATAAAACCGTTTTCTCTCTATTATGACCATTTCAATTAGGTGAGTTAGAGATTTATCTGTTAAGTTTTGTTACTCTATTAATTATGTTTATTGAGCTGTATATGGATAATGATAAAATTAGTTAAATTCTCCTCGTCTTCCCCCACGCATAGATGAAACCCAGAAACTGTTGAAAGATTTGGCACACAGGAAGCCTCTCCAAGTGCCAAATATCTTTCACCACTTGCCACACCTGATAAACAATGAGGGCGGCCTGCACCCTGCAGTGCAGGTGGGCCAGGGACGCACAGGAGGTAAGCTCTTCTGCGACGCACATCAAGCACCACTGCGTTTCACTTTTAACATATTAACATATGGCTGAATAGTCATGGTTCAACTAGTAATTCATAGTGTTTAGCACAATATCGAAATCTGAATATTATTTAGCTGAATTAATTAGTTTTAAACAAAATACATTTACTTGATGATTAGTCAAATATGGTTTGGTAAGCAGATAGCTCATGATTATAAATTTGAACCATGAGTTTAAAGGGGTTTTACTTTTTCCACTTTACCTTTGACCAGTATTGCATGTTTTAATTATTTCAAGAAGCCAGAAATCATCGTCATAATGAAATGCACTTCATTATGCAGCCCTAAGTGGACCATGCATGGGTTCAACAGTTAAATTTATACATACGTTACATATATTTTATGCAAATAACATACTACAGTAAATTGTGCAAAAAAGGGTATTAAATTATCTTCACAAAATACTCAAGTTTACACAAGACCAATGGAACTGTTAAGGATACAATTTGCTTGGACAGAAATCGAAATACTATTTTAATCATTTTATTTATTCCTATATAAAATATAATATTTGTAGCTATTCACAGTTCATCTCTCTGCTCCTTTATTTTCTGTCATAATCTTAAGCATTAAAAACAGAATCGTAAGTGTATGTACACAACATTTGCAGTGGTAAATTATTTGTCAGGGATCATGTTTCAGGAATGTCTACTGGGCTTCTGATTTGACTCTGTGGAGGATTTCACTCGCTGGCCACAATGTTGACCTTTGAAGCCAGTAAGGAACACAGCATTAGAGTTTATTAGACAGCAAAACTTACGAAGACTTGCAAAAGATTTCCTATTTTAAGTCATTTTTTTCACTGTGTAGTTTCCATGGTATATTTATGATTTATTACTTGTCACACAGTACCAATAAATTCTTGGCATACTTCTTTAACAGACACTGTAATGTGATTATTACATTTAGGCATTTGGCAGACACTCTTATCCTGAGCGATATTTTTTATCTCATTATACATCTGAGCAGTTGGAATTAAACAAGTCATAACGATGTGTTTAATAAGAAAATTGAGTTGGACAGTCATGTTCTAGAAGTAAAAATTGACGTGGTGAATTTTATTTGCAATAACTGAACTGAACTGCTGAAGTTTGAGCTGAACAACTGTGATATTAACTCTTCTACAAATATTAAGGCTATTAAGTGCTGAAATAGATGTGAAATATTGAATAACTTATAAGCCCATTGCTTCTGTATGTGTGGAATTGCAGTGTGTTTACTGGTTTCATAAGGAGAGGACTGCACTCGAAAGGGTTGGTTTTGTTTTACAATGTAAGTGGATTTTTATCTGAATAGTGGAGGCTTTGTAACTAAATAGTATACCTTACATCTTTACTGTTATATTTGTGTTCTCTAATTTGAAATCTCTGAGACTGGGAAGCATTATTGTTTTTTCGCGTTCCAGCTTACAGTTTATCATCTATATATAATACGATTAGAAATCACTTTGGCCATCATAATCTTTTAAATCGAGCAATGTCACATCTTTAGGAGGGAGGTGGGACACAGCAGCAGAAGACAACATTGGACTGCATTTCACTCGGCCAAAACCAGGCATTTGAGAGTACAATGGATACAGACTCGCAAAAATTGGATGTTTGAAGATGAAGTTGAAAAAATTGTCTGGCCTGTTTTCCTTTTCTCCCCTCTCAATTTTACCTACTGTAGCCTTCTACGAGTCTTGGATGTGTAAAAATCTGGAGATCAGCAATTTCTGAAATACTCAAGCAAGGGCCCTCCAGACACTGACAACCATGTCCTGGTCAAAGTCACTGAGAGAACATTTCCCTATTCTGACTTTTGCACTGCATTGGTGTCACATGATTTGCTCATTTTGAATAATGACATTAATTTGCATGCATACTGGTGTGTTTAAAATGTATATATAACTACAAAACCATAAAATAAATACAGTGCATATATACATTGCATATATTTAAACGTGCAAGGGGAAAATGGATAATTGACATCACTGACATTGCTTTTTGGGCTCAGTAATTCATTCCATTATTCCAGTACATAAAAGTACAAACATTGTTTGCTATGAAATCATCGTTATGGGTCCATGATTCATAGCCAGTTGACTTGGTTCGGGGGGGGGGGGGGAGGGGGGGGTTTTGGTACTCTAAAATTTCTCTTTAAAGCCGATGGAGGAAATGTATAACAACTTTTGTTTTTATTAACAGTCTGATGTATTTATTCAGTCTGATTACTATTGATGGTATAGCTGTTTGCTTTATTACTTGCACTAGTGCCACTTATTCAATATTCTTCTCTGACCTGCTTTTTAATTTTTAATTGTCCTGTGTGGGCTCGAATTATCACAAGTGAACTTTTGAAAGTTCAGAGCTTGAACTGAGGTTAATGATGAGAAATGCTTAAAAAATGCAAAGCAAGTCCACACCCATGAATTCTTATTCGCATCTTTCTGCTGCAAAGGTGAAGATGAGTCCTTCTACTGATAAACATCTCCTTTAAATGCAGGTGGTTTCTCTGCACTGTACAATTGTGTACTCTCTTCACTCTTTCACCCACAGTGAGAGAATTTACTTCCCACCTTCCTCTTTGCTGTACTAGATACTAGCTGTGGAGAAGCTAATTTTAGGTATGTAAATTGGGACATCACTTGTCCACCCCCTAGAAACTCAATCTTGCAAACTTTTCCCTGTGTGGAGGACGAAAGATAGAGTGGCGTGGTGTATGATTCGAATAAGGAATTGTGATGGCACTTGCTCCTTCTTCCAACTTCCATACACTCTGCCATCCTTTCATCCATGACCTACTTTTTCTCTGTCTGGTCTCGGTCTCTGCAGTAGGAGATGATGTGAAATGAGGACATATTTTTATTTCTTTCTGCGTTAGTGCTGGTGGAGTGATATATTTCTGTCAGTGGTTCAATCCTCACGTACAAAAACAGGCTTCACAGAATCATGAAAACTGTCATTTGCACCTGATTCAGAATATACCATGAAATCAAGGTGATGGATTTTGTTGCTGCCACCTTGGCCAGGACTCCCTGGAAGAAGAGATAATGTATCTCAATGGGACATTCCTGGTAAAATAAAGGATAAATAAAATAAATAAATAAAATTCTGTGTGAGTGCGTGGGATATTTAATGTCTTTTTTTTTATAATTTTTTTTATATATATGTATATAATTTTTTTTTCCTGGAAGTTTTGAGATTTGGTCATTACGGGCATTTCTTTGGAATGGCCATGAGCCTACATGGAAAGGCACTGTGAGTGCTGTGTTTATCCTTGCATGTGGGTGTTTGTGTGATTCAGCTAGGTCACAGGTCCATGGCTCTGCAAGGGTGTAGGAGAAATAAAGATCTTTATTTTGACTGCTTCATGTAATTAGATCCACACACTCCTCCACGTACATCTTCTTCTCTTTTTTTTATTTATTTATTTTTTTTTTAGCCCAAGGTCTCTCACAAGCATTTCTCAGTATGCTACATACATTACAGTGTGGTTCTTCTGTCCATGCCTAAATCTTAAGAAGAGTACTGTATAATAGTCAGTGTAATGGCTTTGCCTTGGAGGCTCTTCACCCTGCTTCCCAAAAGCACTCTTGTTTCCAGTGTTTATTAGTCTGGGACAGTGCTGTTAAAGGGTACATCCTCTCAGTTTGCACTGGTCACTGCCGTTTGTGCGTATCTGAAAAATAGTATTCTCAACTGCTCAGTAGCAGCTGGATCATGGGTATGAATGCTTAGATAGTGCATGCTAAACGTAGAAGAAGGGGGCGTGATTAAAAAAAAAAAAGTTTCTCAGCCAAGTTGCAGTGGCCTGATGCAGACTTTATCCTATAGAGAGGCAAAGCATAATGTCTAAAATATTTGTGTACATACCTATTTTTATCTTATTTAATTTAATGTTATGTTTGATTTGTAGAGTTCAGGGGAAAAAAAGGATCACAAATAAATTTAAAGACTGTTCACACCATGTATTCTGCAGTTTCTGTGGTGATGGGGATTCCTACAGTGAAGCGAAAAGTGAAGTCTTACCTGGCAGAGACGTTGCATTCGCTCATCGACAAACTCTCACCTGAAGAGAAGCTTGACTGCGTAATCATCGTTTTTATAGGGGAGGTGAGTGTGTATTGAAGAGGTGCAGGGACCCCACCCCCGTGATTTGATAGCCAAATTGTTTGATCTGATTTTCATTCAGAAGTGATTAGGCAATTTCTCTTAAATATTTAAGCATTACGATATAGATAGATAGATGGATGGATGGATAGATAGAATAGCACAACGTCTACAGAAACTACACGTTGCTTCCAGGCTATTATTTTGAAGAGAGAACGTGAGGATAACAGCAATGCAAGAACACGTTGCAAGCGTTAATTGTTTAATTATGAATGTCTATAGGAATACTCTTTATATTTTTGTTAACAAAATACAGTTTGTTCATTTTCCCTAGACGGACATGGATCATGTGCATAGTGTGGTCTCCGGCCTTGAGAAAGAGTGAGTGATATAATTTTTTTTGTCATTTATGCACTTTTTGGCTGCTAAAATCCAGGCCTCTAATAAATACATTTTCATTTGTATCGTACAATAATTGCTTCAGTCACACATTGGGTCATGGCAAATGCTTTATTGTAGAGTTAATGATTGACAGCTAAAAACTGTAGCCTATATTTTGAACATTTTCTAAAATATATTTTGACGCTTACAGTTTAACAGCACAGTGCATTAAATTTCTCCTTTAATTACATTTTTATTGCATGTCCATACAGAATTATGCATGCAGAGCACTCGAGTGATGTTCATCCATGTGATGAGGACATGTAAATATTCTTGTCTTTTTTTTATTTTTATTTTTTTATCAGGTTTTCTGTTGAGCTGAATTCAGGGCTGTTGGAAGTTATCTCTCCGCCTACAAGTTACTATCCAGATCTCAACAACCTTAAAGAGACCTTTGGGGACTCTAAAGAGCGAGTAAAGTGAGTGCAACCTTTATCTGCAGCACTAAAAGGCTTCATTGCTGCTCCTTACTGTCTTAATGTCTATATTGTGGCACAGGTGGTGTTATTGTGGTTGCTGTTATTGTGCTTGTTTTCCCGTGTGCACATGGGAAGTTATTTATATAAAGATATTGATAAGCAATTAAAAAGACAGCTCAGACTTTGCCTTTTTCTAAGTTTTGAGCATACTGTTGTCAATCACCTTTTCATTTTCTTTTTTTAGTTGAATAAAAAAGTTTCCCCACTATCTATATATATACTACCAGTCAAGTTACTACATTGTAAAAAGAAAAAAAATGCTAAAGGCCAAAAAATGCAGCATCTTCTTTAAACAGTTGATAGTGAAATGTGACTGCTACTTATGCTCCGTAAAGCCTTCAAAACGGCTATAATCTGAGGTCCTGTAAATGTTTGATTTGATGCTAGTAACTCTAAATGGGGCAGGTTAAGGCTATTGGGTACTGATCGGAAGATCGGGGGTTCAAACCCCAAACCGCCATTGGTCTTGCATTCCAGGGCCTTCATGAGTGTCACTGTTTAACCCTTGAGCCAATGCCGTTTTCCTTATCTGCTCCAAGGAAGCTGCATCCTGGCTGACCTGATGCTCTGACCTTAGCTTCCTAACTGGGATGTGCAAAACAATAAATATAAAAATGGTTCTCTGTGCTGTAATAATTGAATCTTAAATGAACTCTGGAGCAGAGATGGGTTTTAGTCTTGCTTTCCTGCGATGAAACTTGTCCATCATGGTGCTCGATGCGTTTTGCAAATGCACTTGACAATATTGTTCTTGCAAGAACTATTTCAGACAAGCTGATCTTTGCCTTAAAATATCAACTGACTTTTTGTTATTGTATTGGGTAATTAAATAACGACATGTTATTTCAGTGTTTTTGAAAAAAAAATCCAGCATTGTTTTAGAATATAGAAAATAAATCCAAACCTTTTGACTGGTACTTTTGAGGTCGTCTTTAAAGCTCTTCTTAATTCTTTCTTTCACTGACTCTCTGCATTTCTGTCTCTACCTCTTCTGATCAATGGCAATATCAATGTGGCCATAGTTTTAACAGTTCTGTACTGTTTGCAGGTGGAGAACAAAGCAGAACTTGGACTATTCATTCCTCATGATGTATGCAGTCAGCAGAGGAGTTTATTATGTCCAGGTAAAAACAACATTGAATCATGAGCTTATGCAGTGAACAGTAGTAAGGTTATATAACCACACACCAGAAACATCTATTTTTCATTACTAACACTTTAAAATAAAAAATAAAAAACCTTAAAATGTAATCATGTGCATAGCTTGTTTTCTTGTGATAAATTCTCTGTAATACTTTATATTTGTTTAAAAGTAATAAACAAACCATTACAAAATATTTTAAGTGCAAAGATGAATTTCATTTTTAAAACATATTGTCTAGATTTATATGAACTGCAGTGTTCATGCTGTGATGTTCTTCTAAAAAAAATGTCTTTGCCTAAAGGTTGCTGTGGAAACCTGCTCTCAGTGCAGTAGTGCATTACAATAGAGAACAAATTCTCTATACTCGAAAAGACCATAGTGCATCTAAGGTTGCAAATAATTTTCATCATCAATTATTTTAGTAATAATTTTTTCACGGAAATCTGCATCATTTTGTTTTAACTTTTTATGCCCATGAACAAACTACTTTGAAATGTGCCATAAGGTAACTTTGCCAAGTAGCCAGTAGTATCTGCTCTAGGGTGTCTTCTGTTGAGTTCTTTTCTGAAAGAGTTAAGAATGCAACTCCTCCCAGGTATTGAACTGGGACAACAATCAGGTGACATTTACAGTATTATATACTTGGTCTAGGTGTTTTTGATGTCCGAGAGCCCTAGAATGTTTTCTTTTGAGGTATTTGTGCATAGTACTTGTGCACAGCGTGAGAGCACAATTTGATTGGATCTGTGTTGAAGGAATTCACACACTTTTGTTGATTGGGTTTGTGCTTTTGGGCTTTTTGCCTTTTATTTGGAATGAATTTAAACACTGCAATTCATCTACACTGTACAGAAATCAAGGCCTTTTACATAATCGGTGTAATGGGTTATGTTGATGAACCATTCCAGACCTACAGGGGTTGGACAATGAAACATGGGAGTGGATGTGCAGCCACTCTGTCACAACAAGACCGGTGACAGAGTGGTTTGATGAACATGAAAGTGACATTGAACATCTCCCGTGGCCTGTACAGTCACCGGATCTAAATATTATTGAACCACTTTGGGGTGTTTTGGAGGGGCGAGTCAGAAAACGTTTTCCTCCACCAGCATCGGTCATTCATCTTGTATCCGTCATTCCTAAGAAAAATTGATGCTGTATTGGCTGCAAAGGCTGCCTACACCATACTAATTTATTATTGTGGTCTAAAACCAGGAATTTCAGTTTCATTGTCTAAGCCCTGTTTTTAAAACATAGTCATATTCTGGTTATTGTTCTGCTAAACTTTTTTGTGTAGGAGCATGTGTGCTTTATGAAAGCAACGCCTTCTTACAGTACTTTCACCAAGATAGCAACTGTTGTCTAATGCCTAAACCTGCAAAAGCATCAGTCTCACCTTCCTGTCATCACACACTTGTTTCTTTGTTCACTTTCCATATTCTCCTTCATATTTCTGTTTAATATTTTAAAGCTTTCCAGACTTTTGATTATTTGTCTTATGTCTAATTTGTCACAATAGTTAATCTGTTTAGTGTCTCCATTTCTCTGTCCTCTCCTCTCATGCCATGATGTCTTACAAGTGGGGAAAGGTATCACTTTCATGCTTTGTCTTTAACATAGGTCATGTTAGGCTCTGTACCATTTATATATGTGTTTCAGAGAGAAGCTGTTTACTTTTTGTGTGCTTATTCAAGAGAAAGACAGCTGATTAATTTCACAACTAAGGCTTTTCTGGCTCAGCTTCATTAGATTATTAGCTGGATTAGTTCACCGGGTGAGGTTCTATGATTTTGCATTGACATGGCACATTTCTGTAGAAATTACAGGACAGACTTCATGCACTCGTCTTATGACCACAACACGGCCACTTTGGCAGTGAGAAAGGAACATTACAATGTCACTTTGAACAAGGCAACTATTGTGTGACAAAATCTAATTTGCTCAAGAAATTATGCTTTTGTGTTCTGTAAGAACTCCAGACACTGTGGATTCCTAAGAAAACTAAAATGAATGAAATAGTTGGTCAAATTATAAAACCTCACCAGATAAGATTAGTCCAGTTTGAAAAAGCTGTTTCATTTTCATCTCACTCTAACCTGGCCTTTTATCTCATAGTTAGAAGATGATATTGTTGCAAAGCCCAACTACTTTGCCACTATGAAGAACTTTGCCCTGCAGCTGGCCTCTGAAGATTGGATGATCCTAGAGTTCTCCCAACTAGGTTTTATTGGTAAGACCATGATGTTAAAATGCTTTAAGTATGGCACAATGGAATTCTGAGCTTCTTTGTTGACTGGCAAAGCGTTTAATTGATTCGTAAATGCACACTCTACCTGTTAGGTAAGATGTTCCAGGCTCCCGATCTGAATCTTATAGTGGAGTTCATATTCATGTTCTACAAGGAGAAGCCTATCGACTGGTTGTTGGACCACATTCTCTGGGTAAAAGTTTGCAATCCTGAGAAAGATGCTGTAAGTTTGTGTTTAATATTTTTTCTGTGCATGTGTATACCTTTTTTTTTTTTTAACTTTTTTTTTTTATCCAGATCATCTTTCATGTAGTACTGTATCGTATTAAGAGATGTCTTGTTAAATAAGTATTTGCACGCAAGTTAAGTTGGCTCATTGTCTCTTTTCTTTTGTAGAAACACTGTGAGAGACAGAAGTCCAGTCTGCGGATTCGCTTCAGACCATCTTTATTCCAGCATGTAGGCCTGCACTCTTCGCTTGCAGGGAAAATCCAGAAACTCACGGTAAACCACACACAAACACCATTAAAAGGCAAAGTGTAGACTTGTTACTTTTTTATCTTATTTACAAGTGTTAAAAATTATATTCTTGCCATGCACTGATTCTTTGTGTGAGACAAGAGCAAAATCCCAGGTATGTCATGATCGCACTGATGGGCTGTAATCATCATAAATGTTTGTAGGAGTAATAAAAGCCCCTGTAAGGTTTGGCAACAAAATTGTGGGCCAACTGCCCCCCCAGTGTGCTGCATCAATAATGATCTCTTTTGGTTGCTCTATTTCAGGACAAGGACTTCCTGAAGCCACTGCTGCATAAGATCCATGTTAATCCACCAGCAGAAGTGTCCACCTCTCTTAAGGTATATCAGGGCCACACACTGGAGAAGACCTATATGGGAGAGGATTTCTTCTGGGCCATTACCCCCATGGCAGGAGACTACGTGCTCTTTAAGTTTGACCGTCCAGTCAGCATAGAACGGTAATTCTTGTCTGACCTTTGAAGTGGTCTACTTCTGTCTGTCTAGCTGTAAAGTAGGATCTTTGACAGTGATTTCTCACGCAGCTTTGACATGCATCTGGATTCATTTGTTTTGTTCACTGTGAGTCAGAGTCCAGATCATGCAGGCTCTGCATATGCTTCCAGCAGGCTGTCACACTTGCTTTGAGAAAGCTAATAAAGAAAACTGTCTGTATCCAGTAGAGCCATGCTGTATTCTCATTCGCAAACAGGCTCAGACAATGATAATCTGCCAGAATCAGAACCTGTCTCCCACAGCCTCGAAGCAAAGAATCAAGTGACATGGAAACGGACAGAAAGCGAGTGTGAAAAGGTCTGATTTGTGTTTAGAGGAAGTGAGGCATGGAGAGATGTTGACATGAGAAAAACAAAAAAAAGAAACATGATCTGTACTACTAGAGTATATCAAGTATGAGCGAGGCATTTATTAGGCAGACAGTTATTGTTTCAAAAGGGTATGAATTACACCTTTGTTTTGTTGTGCGTGTGTCTGAGACCTTCATTACTGTGTTGAGCTTGATTCTATGTAATGTCTGAGGAGTAACATAGTAACGTGTCAGGTGTGACTAATTAGATGGGACTGTATCTAATGCCCTGTTAAATTTATTCATCTATGCATGTTGGCTGTAAATTCACAAGTATCCATAGATTTTTGTCTGTATGTTTATATTCCTTACACTTGACATTTGATTGACAGGTTCCTGTTCCGCAGTGGAAATCAGGAGCACCCAGGGGATAAAATCGAGAACACCACAGTTGAAATTCTGCCATTCTCGGTGAGGCGCTTGTTAAAATATGGCAAAAGGGATCCTTAACTATATTCAGCAATGACATTGTCATGATGTTCTGTCACTCCTGACTTGACAGCAGTTTGAGTCCTTTCATTAGGTCTAAATTTGCACATGAGCCGTAGTTCTGTCTGTACTCTAGCCTGTCACTGTGTGCTAATTTTAGCCAGCAGCAACTTGTGCTGTTCTAGTAATGAAGCAGGAGCACACAACCCTGCTGGGAAATGGGGCTTAGTGAGCCTTTGATGCTATTAAAGGGTTGGCTTTGCTGTTTGCTTCCTGTATATAAAAGTTGTCTTAATAGGAAGAAGGTTCATAAGCATGTTAATATTGAGGGTTAAACCATCCAGAATGCCCATGTTATGTTTAATATTTTATTTGTTAACTTTCTCATGGATTCAAAGTGCTGGAGATTCTTTTTTTTTTTCCAGGACACAGAACTGAAGACCAAAGAGAAGTACAAACCAACAGATGACCATTTTTACAGAATTGGTAAGTTGCAGTTTAAATGTTTGCTTTTAAGGCTTTTTCTTTTCTAATGTTCGCTGTTCATCCCTTTTGAATCTCAATAGCAGAGTTTGAGAATGGGGTGGCCGAGGGCAAAGTGGATGCTGCCCTTAACCCAGTGGCTGCTGTGCGTCTGGCTGTTCAGAAGGATTCTGCAGTGTGGGCTATTGTCAGTGAGGTTAGCCACTCAAGCACTTTCTGACAAGTCACCTCTCAGCCCTGCATTACTTTATCAAGCTATCACAAATTTAATTTTCCATATTAGCACAATTTTATGTTCTTTAGAGCATTTAATTTTGCTCATGAAATACTGACATATGTTCCTTATACTGGTATGTGGTTTTTCTATTTTTTTCCCCTTAGATCCACATAAAGAGGATTGCCGGATAGCTGTATGTAGGTCTTCACCATTCACACTCCAAGAAGGCCATGTTGTGCTGTAAAGGCCCTTGCAGGGATTTTAACAGTGACATTGTCAAAGCGCATGGACGCTACCAATCACTGTCACTTTAAGGATTGCTGGCTTACCCTCTCTTCATCCCTTTATATTTCTCTCTTCATACTTCTCCCTTTTTTTTTCTTTAGCCATTCTTTTTTTTTTTCTTCAGACTTTACTTTCATGCTTTTTGTTTAAGGACTTTGAACATTTTGTCAAGACACTTCCTTTATGTTTCTGCTTTTTGATGTGAATACTACTGTATAAAAGGCGCTTTCTGAGGGAGATAAAGTAGACACTGAAGTTTCAGCCTTGAGGAATTGTTTAGTGCTGTATCTAATAAAAGGTTGGTGTTTGTAGGCTTGTTGGCTGATGCTGAAGAGAAGGTGATTCTTCCCACTGAAGAATATTACAAGTACTGACTCCTCATGGACACTCCGTTCACGATCAGTAAAAGAGTAGGATGAAACAAGGCGAAAATATTTTGGTGTATTTTGTTTTACTTTAATTTTTTTAACATTGGTATATATTTTACACAAGTTGTCAGGATGTAAAAACAAGATTTTTCTATTTGAAAAAAAAAAGTTTTTCACTTAAGTTTAACAGTACAGAGATGGGGAACTCTGTTCAAGCATATTTCATTATGTTCAGGAAACAGTTTGTTGCAATGACTACTTTGCCAAAATGGTTGTTAAAGAAATTTGTAAAGAACAGAAACTATAGTGCAGATCTCCTGTTTAAAAGCATGGACTGCCTACCCTTAGTCCTTTGATATATCAACCAATCAACAATTGCCTTTCATAGGAAGGGACATGCTTATTTTGACGAACTATAAAGGTGATTTAACTTATTTGAAATAAATGTTTAATTTGTACAAGAGTTTTTTTTTTTTTTTTTATATATATATATGCTGTGAAAAGTTTGTGATGCAGAACACACACAGTTTGGTAAATTTTTGATGTCTAAACAGTTTTAAAAGATTGAAAGTGAGGTATTTTGGTCATGTTTTTTTCTTGTTCTCCCTCCCCCCCTCTCCCCCAAAGGATGCAGGTCCCCCACGTTTGTGCCTTATTGTCCAGAATGGGACTGCCTCTCTGTCAGGAGTAACTTGGGCTAGGATGCCAGTTCAGTTCCCGAAAAATCACACCTTTTTTATTTATTTTCTGCTTGTCTGACCCATGTATCTGATAACTGCTGATTGGTCAGAGATTTGTGGAGAACTGCAAATAGTTTATTTACATTCAAAAGGACTGGAATTGGTAGTTTTGGTACCTGCTGCTCTATGTTTAGCCCACATTCTGTACATAGTCCATATGCTACAGTGACTATCAAATACACGATCTTTTGTTATGTTTGGTTCACTGACATCTTGTTTGTTTTGAGCAGTGAAGAACAAAAACCATAGAATGATGAATATTAGATTTTTTATTTTTTTTCTAGTTTGAACTGTTAATTCTCTTTAGTGTATGAACTCTGGCTGAAGATTTAGTGTAGTGAGAGGAGAATCATGCTGCTTATTGGCATTTAAGTAGAATGTTTCTGGAAATGAGCTTAGTGCTGTGGTCTCGCACCTCCAGCGTCAAGGGTTCGATTCCCACCTCGGGTCTGTGTGTCTGCATTTTCTCTCCATGCATGTTGGGTTTCCTCCAGGTACTCTGCTATCCTCCCACAGTCCAAAGACATGGAGAGTAGGCTAATTGGTGTTCCTAAATTTCCTGTAATGTTTGCTTGTGCGCCCTGCTGTGGATTGGCACCGCGTCCAGCGTATGCCTTGAGTCCCAGTCTATGTGACCCTGTCCAGGAGAGTGAGTTAGTCTCTGGAAATGGTTCAGTCTGTTGAATTCTATGGTTTTTGGCTATTTGCTGAAAATCGACAGTGTAACTGCTGTATGTATATTTCCCCCAAGTGCTCTCGTCTCATTAGATTGTATAGCTGTTTTAGAATTTATATGATTTGAGCTAGAGAAATCATGCCATTCACTGTCATTTACTATTATGCACCAGTCAAAACATGTAACCAGTACATCTTTCATTGCACATCACATACTTGCATATCATCTGCTTGAGGTAGATCAAACAGGTGAAATCTGCTGAAAACGTGTGTATATATTTGTTTACACATTTTTAAACGTTTGATTTATACACCATATTCCTAAATGAGGACATGTAATGGTGTACTCAGAGAATGTCTATACTGTTTAGTTTGTGTTGTCTGAGAACAAATTTGACTGGTAAAGGTACCATAGCATGAATGGCATCTGGCCAGGCAGTTTAGGGTTCCTGCTGTTTTATTTGACTTAATGTCAATTCTTGTACATAGTTGCTTTTGTATAGAAGGAGGATTCAATTCTCAGGAGGCTGAATATAAACCTCTAAACCCTCTGCCACCCTTAGTCCACTGTCTTAACCTCCCCATATTGGGATGGAAAAAAAAAAAAAAAGATTCCCCATGTGTGATACATCTCTGCTTTTCATGTGCCTTCATATGTGCATTGTTTCAAGTTGAAATTTATTTAAGATTACACAAATAAATTAAACCTGATCTAAATTGTAGTTCTCTGTTTCAAACTTCTGTACCTCTGTGCATTAGCCAGTCTTTCTAGTATGTTCTACTTGGAGACCTTCAGATGCATTTAAACTACTGAGAAAGCAATATCACTGAATCATTCTCACCATTACAGGTAATTGCTATGACCTAAAGAAACCTAAGTGCCCCAACATACAGTATGTTGAACTGAAACCCTGCTCTACTAAAATCAAGTTAAATCTGTTCGATTGTGTTTGGTCACTTCTATGCGTGTTGGCTTCTAATTAATTTGATCAAGATCGAAGTACTCTCATTGATTATCACTGGAACTAAAGTTCCATCTGATCAATATTGTACCATAGAAATTACTGAACGATTAAACTATTGTAATTATACACTATTGTTGATTTATTTAACATTTAAGTAGTTTGTTACTTGCTTCATAACAGCTGTGTACAGTCATTCCTTTGTCACCTAAGGATTTTAAAATACGGTTTGTTTTTACCAAAAAAAAAAGCTAAATACATGACTTCTATCCTTAGAAATCACAGTTGATCAGGATGGTCTTGTGCATTCACAGGGCACAAGAGCTCATTGTGTTAATTTACATCCATAGTTTTATGGTAAAAAAAAATGGATGGATGTGACCATTAGGGAAATTGTTTCCTTTTTGGATTAGATGATGACCATCTTTAAGCATGCATATACAGAAATATATTCCAAAGATTGGCTCTTTGGTCTCTGAGGGTGGACTGGCCCAGAGAGATGTAGTCAGTCATATTGAAATATCATGTTGCTCTGTTAACGGAATTATCGTTCAATTTAAAGAAAAGGTTAAACTATCAACGGGGTCATGACTTTGTGCTGTTGGGGGTGGGGGAGAAACCTTCTCCTAGGTGTGTTGTTGCTATTAAAAATGCTAAAGAAAAGACAGCAAAAATATTTATGGATAAACCTTACTTGCTCAAACTTATTTGTTTAAGATGTTTTTGTGCATGCATTTTCTTATAAAGCTATGTCTGTGTAAACACACAGGTCATGTCATATAGCAATAAAACTTTCCAGACACAGAGGCCTGATTACACACCATGAAATGCATTAAACATGAAGCACTCCAGTCTCGATCACTGGATCCCAAACACTGGGTGGGTGGCCGGAGTCTATTTGGATTGTCAAGATTTATGATCACGTTAGTATTTAGTTTTCTATCACTGTCATAGTTTTGTCATAAATGCAATCATGGGGGGCGCAATCCAGTGTCTTCTTGTGCCAGTCCCAAGTCTGGATAAATGCAGAGGGTTGTGTCAGGAAGGGCATCCGACGTAAAACATTTGCCAAATCAATGATGCGAATCAGAAATATCATTTCCATACCGGATCGGTCGTGGCCCGGGTTAACAACGACCGCCACTGGTGCTGTTTACCTACAGGATGCCGGTGGAAATTGGGTTACTGTTGGCCGAAGAAGGGGAGGAGGAAGGCGTGTTCGAAAGCAGAGAGAGAAGAGGAAAGGCAAGAGTTTATGTAATGAGCCATACAATGAAGCTGTGGGAAAGAGTAGTGGAAGCTAGGTTAAGGGCAGAGGTGAGAATTTGTGAGCAGCAATATGGTTTTATGCCTAGAAAGAGTACATCAGATGCAGTATTTGGTTTGAGGATGCTGGTGGAGAAGTACAGAGAAGGTAATAAAGAGTTGCATTGTCTTTGTAGATTTAGAGAAAGCGTACAACAGGGTGCCGAGAGAGGAGCTGTGGTGTTGTATGAGGAAGTCTGGAGTGGCAGAGAAGTATGTTAGAGTAGTGCAGGACATGTACGAGAGCTGTAAGATGTGCTGTAGGTGTGACAGAAGAGTTCAAGGTGGATGTGGGTCTGCATCAAGGACTGGCTCTAAGCCCCTTTTTGTTTGCTCTAGTGATGGACAGGATGACAGATGAAGTTAGACAGGAGTCTCCATGGACTATGATGTTTGCAGATGACATTGTGCTTTGTAGCGAGAGCAGGGAACTGGTGGAAGAAAATTTGGAGAGGTGGAGGTACGCTCTGGAAAGCAGAGGAATGAAGGTTAGCCGCAGCAAGATGGAATACATGTGTGTGAATGAGAGGGACCCAAGAGGCTACAGGGAGCAGAGGTAAAGAAGGTGCAGGATTTTAAGTACTTAGGGTCAACGGTCCAGAGCAACGGAGAGTGTTCAAAGGAGGTGAAGAGACGAGTACAGGCAGGTTGGAATGGGTGGAGAAAAGTGTCAGGTGTGTTGGGCGATAAAAGAGTATCAGCGAGAATGAAAGGAAAGGTGTACAGGACAGTGGTGAGACCAGCAATGCTCTATGGCTTAGAGACAGTGTCACTGAAGAAAAGACAGGAGGCAGAGCTAGAGGTAGCAGAGCTGAAGATGTTGAGGTTCTCTTTGGGAGTGACAAAGATGGATAGGATCAAGAATGAGTTCACCAGAGGGACAACCCATGTTAGATGTTTTGGAGATAAAGTCAGAGAGGCCAGATTGAGGTGGTTTGGACATGTTCAGAGGAGAGAGTGTGAATATATCGGTAGATGGATGCTGAGGTTGGAACTGCCAGGCAGGAGGTCTAGAGGAAGACCAAAGAGGAGATTTATGGATGCAGTGAGAGACGACATGAAGTTAGTTGGTGTGAGAGAAGAGGATGCAGAGGATAGGGTTAGATGGAGGCAGATGATTCGCTGTGGCGACCCCTGAAAGGGAACAGCCGAAAGACAAAGAAGAAGTCATGGTTTTGTCATAACTCACATTTGGAGAGTAAAGGAAATAAAAGCAATCAAATAGTCTACACCTATAAATGCATTTATTTGGTATAATTTTTAAGGTTTATCTTTACGTTTGACTTAAAAAAATTTTTTTAAGAACGCATGCTCATGAAGTGATTTATCATATTTAGCCTAATCTCAGAAACGCCTGGTTTACCATTCAAAGTAATAAAGTGCTCAGTAAAAAATTTTTGAGCATATAAACTCTGTTCATTCACTCACTCATCGTCTATACTGCTTTATCCTGTTTACGGGGGCCTGGAGCCTATCCCACGAGACTTTGGGCACGAGGTGGGGTACACCCTAGTGGACACACACTTGTACCCTCATTCATACACTTTGAGCAATTTGGGAACACCAATTAGCCTAACCTGTATGTCTTCCGACTGTGGGAGGAAACCGGAGTACTTTGAGGAAACCCACTTAGACAGGAAGAACATACGAACTCCATGCACACCTACCCCGTGGCGGGAAACGAACCCGGACGCTGGAGGTGCTTTTTTTTTGTTTGTTTTTTTGTTTTAAATGTGGGTCTCTAGAAAAATAAGTTTGTGAAACGCTGGTCTAACGGGGCGGTGGTGGCTCAGTGTGTTAAAGCTCTGCGTTACTGATTGGAAGTTGTTGCTGTTGTTGGGCCCTTGAGCAAGGCCCATAACCCTGTCTACTCCAGGAGCGCCATATAATGGCTGACCCTGCGCTCTTATTCCAGCTTACTAACAAGAAGCTGGGATATGAGAAGAATAAGGCATTTCACTGTGTACTAATGTACTGTATACATGACATTAAATTATTGCTACAGTAAATTAAATTACTGCTACGGTTTGAGCGCATCCAATAAGTATAAACGAAAAAAAAGGAGTGAAAAGATCCATCACTCGGTTTTTATCCAACGCTTATAGCGCCGTTGTGTGGCGCAGTATTTCGAGATCAGAACCGGAAGTAAGTGAGTATGGAGCCGCCCATCGGTTCGCCCCAAGTGCTGCTGGGAAAACATGGCCACTTTCATAACAGTCGCATGAACAGCTTCGGTGTAGTGTTTTGTTGTCAGATAGACAAGATTTAATGTTCATATAAGCTCGAATGTAAAGTGAACACAATGCCCCAGTACTACGAAGATAAAGATGAGGATGCTCGCGCTTGTGCCGGAATCAGAGAGGATTTTAAGACCTGTCTCCTTCAGCATGACTGCGTTGTAAAGGTTGTTCAGCTTAGCACATTGCTAACAAAAAACTTCAAGGCTTCAGTCACACTTTTTTCTTTAGTCTGTCTTTTTTCTGTATATTTATATACAGTTAAACTTGTGTGTTAATAACTTTGCTGTCGTTATACATTTATAACAGTCTTAACTGAGCCGAAGTGGGTGTTTTAAGGGGAAACACTAAACATCTCCAGGACCAGGGATGAGAATCTGGCTGAATCCTATCACAGATAAGGGTTCACATGAATAGTGCTTGTTTTTCTAACACCATTTTACTGCTTGTTTTTAGGAAGGCAAAAAGCCCAGTGAGTGTCTGAAGGAGGGACACTGTAAAGCCCTGCAGGTTTCTTTCTTCGAATGTAAAAGATCCATGGTTAGTAGACTGATGCAGTTTGTCTTATTTATTGCTGGTTTCCAACCCCTTTTTTTTCTTTTTTACATTTTTTTTTCTAATTTACATGTTGATCACAGTAATTTGACATTAATTTTTAAATGTATTTTTTTTGTAGCTGGACACAAGATCTCGGTTCAGAGGCAGAAAAGGCTACTAACTGGACCATGACGTTTTGTCTGTGTCCGAAGGAGCAGGAGATGAGATCTCAGCTGTTGATATTGTAATTTCACTGCTTCATTAGAGTTTTTCTTGTGAACTCCGATCTAAGCATTGCTAGTGAATAGTGCTGTTGACCACTATTGAGCAACAAGTTGTTTTTCTTCGGTTGTAAGTCGCATTGGAAAAATGCGTAGTTACTCCAAATAATATTCACACCGAGATGTATGCTCATAATAGTGCTTTGACACAAACTGCTTCAAGGACTGTGTGAATAAAATATTGGTTTATTAGTAGCAAAGTGTGCTAGACTTTACATGACGTTGATAGCGTTTCCCCTGTATTCAGCTACACAATGCCATGAAACAAATTGTTTTTCTATGCCACCCCTAAAAAGACCGTTCATAAACTTAAACATAAGAGACAGAAGCACTTAACATTACAGTGTAGAATATATATATATATATATATATATATATATATATAGAGAGAGAGAGAGAGAGAGAGAGAGATAATTTCATATTTATTAACAAAACCAATAGATACAAAATTTCATTTCAAATCTACAGAAAAATCAATGTCCGTGATTTTGTCATCTAAAAATGACACGTATACATACATTTATTACAGTTTTAGATTTTTAAAATACCTTTTTATGCAAGCACAAGCTAGCATAAGATAGTTTTTAGTGATTCAATTATGAGAAAGGAAGCCATGATCCTGATTAAAATTCTTATTTCAAAGCATTCGTCATTAGCTTTTCAAACTTTCCCAAGTCCACCTTCCTCATTATGTAAATCTTGTGAGTCTTGTTCAGAATCTCAAGGTGATCTACCACCATCATTCCCCTGGTATATTTACCAGTGAGCTCTACAGTCACAGCCTTATGCTCACTCTCAATGATAAATCTGTCATCGATGGCAGCCGCCATGGCGTAGGAATCACAAGAAATAAATCCTAGTCCTGATATTAGCTCTTTTTCAATCCTCGGACTGTAGCATGCGTTCATGCTGTGCTGGAAGATCTTCTTCATGAACCGAGCTTTATCGGTGTCCTGAGCCAGCCAGGTATCACAGAACTCCTGTAAAGACAATGTCAGCATAGTATTGAGCCTTGTACAAGCACTACATATTCGATAAGTCTTCAGAGTACTTAAAATGGGGGATGTGCTCTTTTTGTTAAATCATTAGTGACCACAATATTTTACACAGAACCTTAAAGGGTTCCCTCAAAAGGACAAATTTAAAAAAAATCGCTAAAAGGTTCCTAGGTTTATTTATTTACAATGCATAGGTAAAATGGTGCAGTAAAGTCTGTATAATAGTTTGCATTTAGGTAAAAAAAATTTTTATAATAATAATAATATAGATATAGATATTATAAATATATACCCTTCTTTTAAAGCTTTCTTGAAATCTGAGATTGCGCTAAGTACAAAGGATTTGACAGGCAGTCTAATTCAAGAATCAGAAAAATCTGGACTATTCCCCTCCAGATACTTGACAAGATGGCACATTTGGCTTATTTACCCTGATATTGTACACTCAAAACAAAGTTGGCTTAAATGCCTCAAAACACATTTTTTTTTCTCCAGAGTATCAGTAGTGTGGGCAGAAGTGTGTGAACATGCAATTTTCATGCAAGATCACAATGCCCCTGGGATAGCATTTTTATAATATTAAAATAAGTTTGGGCTTCTTTAGTTAATTAGTGAAAATATAGGCTAGGCATGTAATTAGAAAGCTAAGCATGTTAAACCTCACTGATTTGACAGTTAGCTGCTTGGAGGAGATGAAATAGGCACCACTTAACTGTGGTGTCTTATTTAATGGGACATATTAGAAAACAAATCGGTCTTGTTCTTAAAAGTCCCGCTATGCTTTTCCAGAAGGCCAATACCAGAGTGAGACGTTAAAGTTTTGTGTCTGCTTGATCAGTGGGAGTTCCAAAGGTTTAAATTTGTATTTGCATATTGCATGCTATTACAGTTTCATAAAAATGTAATAGCATGCAAAGAATAAAAAATTTAAAAGAATAGAAAATAATGTGTTAAAAAACCGACACTAAGTGATAATATTGTGCACTAATATACTACTTATTATTACCAAAATAGAACAAAATCTAGATTTATGCAAGAATGCGCCTGTAATTTATCTCAAGTCTGAGTTAATTATTTTTAAAACCTGCTTTCTGGACAGACCCTAGGTGAACAGAAAAAAAACTATGCAGACCCCTGCAGATAAGCTCTATTACTTGCTCTAAAGTCTACATGGGATTATTTATTAATGTGTTTATGATAAGGTGGATCTTTACCCAGGGCAGTTTGCTGTGACAAGTGAACTCCCAGCAGGCGATGTAAGTCGGGCAAAGGTAGTCATTTAGAACAACATATGCTGCTTCAGGGTCTGCTACAAAGTTGAATTCCCCACATACAGTAGTGTTCCCCCTAGCTAAACACAGAACATTTTACATTTAGGTAATGTTTACACAGACATCTGCTAGCCATTAACTTTCACAATAGAGACTTCAAGCAAAAAAGTAGGGCTGGGCGATTTGGCCTAAAATCAAAATCTCGATTAATTGAACATTTTAACTCGATTACGATTAATAAATGATTTTTTTTTTTTTTTTTGCCCTCATAGTTCACTGACAAGTTTTGTACAGTAAATATGCTCACAAGTGAGAGATATTTTGAATGAAGGGTGCATTACTTGATTGATTAATTGAAGGCAACACACACTATCTACTATCTGATTATTTATTGAACATCAATGTTGAACAACTTAAATTAAACTGAAGCCACAAAAATTAAAGGGTTCATTAAATTACGTTTTAAAGTATAGTTTATTAACAAAAACAGATGACAGATTTGGCCTTAAAAATTAAGATACTATAGGCACATGCTCAATCTTTACAATGCAAAGATTTTTATAAAAAAAAAAAAATACTTGTTTGTGATGATAAAAAGTATCTTGTGATTATGTATTACATTGTTTTGAGATTTTTAAACAATAATGAGAAACAACATGTAGACCACACACACTAGGGCTGTCTTTATCCCACAATTCAGAGTTAAATGAAGGCTATTTCACACGGCCCCAATAAACTGACATAATGGCTTAAGCATGCAATGACAACAAAAATGGAATGAATTATGCAGCTATTAATCTGGGTCAGGACAATTTCACTTTTACTATATACTTGTGTACCTGCTAGGTGTTGTATAGTTCATATTTGCTTGGCCAGAATGGTTTAAGCCACCAAAATAATGTTTTATTGATAAACTGCGCAGCTTTCTCCAACGTGAACACTCCCGTTAGTAACGAGGCAAATAAGGAGCTAAACTTCAGCCACGGAATCAGACGCTGCGCAATAAGAAGCCAAATGAATCGGGAGCTGCGAATAAGGAGCTAACTTCAGCCTCGTGTGCTTAGGGGCATCATATCTTTCGCTAGAAAGCTAGAAACGACCCTTATATATATCTTTGCTCCTTTTGGAACACCTTCCATAAGGTGTAATGGCCACGAAAGACGACACGATCCCCATCTGCTTTGGTACAGCCCCACTGCTAGCCCTGCTAGTTGACGGAGTAGCATCGGCCCGCATTTTCATGCTCTGTGTGGTCGTTTGGGTGATGCGTTCATATAACGGAGTTCGTGCTACCTTTTTTGTCGACAATTTCAA
Organism: Channallabes apus; assembly: GCA_030522415.1. Taxonomy (NCBI): domain Eukaryota; kingdom Metazoa; phylum Chordata; class Actinopteri; order Siluriformes; family Clariidae; genus Channallabes; species Channallabes apus. The sequence continues at coordinate 27,645,861 of CM060109.1, forward strand.
CATCTTTGGATAATAACACGAGGTTAGATTCACTTTCGTCGCTGCTTCCACTCTTTTTTTTTTGTTTTTTTTTTGTCTTCCTGGTGTCAAGTTTGCTTCGCAAAGTGCGGTAGGAAATTAACTTTGACCTGCACGGCACGCGCAAGTTGCACGCTGATTGGTTGTTGTCGTATTGTTCTGCTGTGTGATTGGCTCTTAGATTAATTCATATCGAGCAAAAAATGTCTAGAGCTTTTCATCGTTTTTAAAATCAAATAAATCGCGATTCGATATGATATAGTTTATCGGCCCAGCCCTACAAAAAAGTGAACAGAAATATGTAATGAATGTAGACATTCAGAACAACAAGTCACATTTTAATGAAAGCAAAGTTATCAGAGGCCAATGTACTCACAATCTGTGTTGCCTCCCATAACGTACAGCCCTTTCAGCTTCTGTGGCAAGGTAGGATCCAACCTTACTGCCAATGCTAGGTTTGTCAAAGGAGCTGTGGCCACTAAAGACACCTGAGAGATTATAGAATCAATTTACCATTAAAGTACAGCACAATAGAGCAAACTTCAAAAAAATTTAAGGCGGTTTTCATTACAGACCAAGCTTACAAAACCCCTGTAATAACTATGGTCAGATCACATCATGTGCAGTGAGTACTCACCTCTCCTGGATGCTCATTAACGATGCGGATGATGGCTGATACGGCTCCCTCCTCTTGTACTAGTTCTAGACCAGGAGCGTTCGGGTCTGGAGCATCACCAAGCCCATCACTTCCATGAAACAGTGAAGCACTTTGAACATCCCCAAGAAGAGACTTTGATGCCCCTCTGTACACAGGGATCTAAAACATGTACTGTGAAAAAGTATTTGTCCCTTTCCAATTTCATACTTTTTTGCATATTTGTCACACTTAAATAATTCAGATCATCAAACAAAATGTAATATTACACACAGATAATCAGAATACATACAAAATGCCTAGAATGAGGCAGTGAGGCCTGCAGTTTTTAGATGTTGTTCTGGGTTCTTTTATGAGCATCTGGAGTCGTTGTTGTGCTCTTGGAATAATTTTGGTAGGCAGGAAGGTTCACCACTGTTCCATGTTTTTGAGTCCCAGTGCCTTAAAAATGGCTTTGTAACTCTTATCAGGCTGATACTTATCACTTGTGTTTATCTGTTCCTGAAATTTCTCTAGATCATGGCATGTGTTGTTTTTTGCCATCTTTTTTTAAATCTATATTTAAATTTTACACTTGCTTCACTTTGTCAGACAAGTTCAAGGTGGGTATGTTTGCATCTATGTATGTGTGTGTCTGTTTTTCCTTAATAAATTGAAACATGATTTAAAAAAACTGCATTTTGTATTTAATCAAATTATCTTTGTGTAATATTAAATATTTTGATGATCTGAATCATTTAAGTGTGACATTATATATATATATATATATATATATATATATATATATATATATATATATATATATATTCATACATACACTGTATATATACACTACCGTTCAAAAGTTTTAGATCACTTGCAAATTTCTTTGTTTTTGTTTAGTGATTTATTTTCTAAATTCTACAACAATACTGGGGATTTCAAAACTATAAAATAACACATATGGAATTAGGTAATTATGTAACAACAACAAAAACAACAGTTAGTTGTTATTTTAAGACACAGAGGTCAGCCTTTCTGTAATAGTTCTTGCAAGAACAGTATTGTCAAATGCATTTGCAAAATCCATCAAGCACCATAAAGAAACTGGCTCTCAGAAAGGCCGTCCCAGGAGGGAGAGACCAAAACCTACCTCTGCGCCCAGACGAGAAGTTCATTTAGAGTTATCAGCCTGAAAAATGACCAATTAACAGCACCTCAGATTAGAGGCGTTATGAAGTCGTTACAGAGCATAAGTAGCAGACACATCTCAATATCAACTGGTCAAAGGAGATTAATGCATTTTTTGGATGCCTTCAGCATTCCTTTACAATGTAGAAAGAAATAAGAACCATCATGGAGTTAGAAAGTGACCCCAAACTTTTGAACGGTAGTGTGTGTGTGTGTGTGTATATATATATATATATATATATATATATATATATATATATATATATATATATATATATATATATATATATATATACAGTATATATATATATATATATATATATATACATACATATACACACACATACATACTGTACACACACACATTGTATATATACAGTATATATACAGTGGTGTGAAAAACTATTTGCCCCCCTCCTGATTTCTTATTCTTTTGCATGTTTGTCACACAAAATGTTTCTGATCATCAAACACATTTAACTATTAGTCAAAGATAACACAAGTAAACACAAAATGCAGTTTTTAAATGAGGGGTTTTATTATTTAGGGAGAAAAAAAATCCAAACCTACATGGCCCTGTGTGAAAAAGTAATTGCCCCCTGAACCTAATAACTGGTTGGGCCACCCTTAGCAGCAATAACTGCAATCAAGCGTTTGCGATAACTTGCAACGAGTCTTTTACAGCGCTCTGGAGGAATTTTGGCCCACTCATCTTTGCAGAATTGTTGTAATTCAGCTTTATTTGAGGGTTTTCTAGCATGAACCGCCTTTTTAAGGTCATGCCACAACATCTCAATAGGATTCAGGTCAGGACTTTGACTAGGCCACTCCAAAGTCTTCATTTTGTTTTTCTTCAGCCATTCAGAGGTGGATTTGCTGGTGTGTTTTGGGTCATTGTCCTGCTGCAGCACCCAAGATCGCTTCAGCTTGAGTTGACGAACAGATGGCCGGACATTCTCCTTCAGGATTTTTTGGTAGACAGTAGAATTCATGGTTCCATCTATCACAGCAAGCCTTCCAGGTCCTGAAGCAGCAAAACAACCCCAGACCATCACACTACCACCACCATATTTTACTGTTGGTATGATGTTCTTTTTCTGAAATGCTGTGTTACTTTTACGCCAGATGTAACGGGACACGCACCTTCCAAAAAGTTCAACTTTTGTCTCGTCGGTCCACAAAGTATTTTCCCAAAAGTCTTGGCAATCATTGAGATGTTTTTTAGCAAAATTGAGACGAGCCTTAATGTTCTTTTTGCTTAAAAGTGGTTTGCGCCTTGGAAATCTGCCATGCAGGCTGTTTTTGCCCAGTCTCTTTCTTATGGTGGAGTCGTGAACACTGACCTTAATTGAGGCAAGTGAGGCCTGCAGTTCTTTAGATGTTGTCCTGGGGTCTTTTGTGGCCTCTCGGATGAGTTGTCTCTGCGCTCTTGGGGTAATTTTGGTCGGCCGGCCACTTCTGGGAAGGTTCACCACTGTTCCATGTTTTTGCCATTTGTGGATAATGGCTCTCACTGTGGTTCGCTGGAGTCCCAAAGCTTTAGAAATGGCTTTATAACCTTTACCAGACTGATAGATCTCAATTACTTTTGTTCTCATTTGTTCCTGAATTTCTTTGGATCTTGGCATGATGTCTAGCTTTTGAGGTGCTTTTGGTCTACTTCTCTGTGTCAGGTAGCTCCTATTTAAGTGATTTCTTGATTGAAACAGGTGTGGCAGTAATCAGGCCTGGGGGTGACTACAGAAATTGAACTCAGGTGTGATAAACCACAGTTAAGTTATTTTTTAACAAGGGGGGCAATCACTTTTTCACACAGGGCCATGTAGATTTGGAGTTTTTCTTCTCCTTAATAACGTAAACCTTCATTTAAAAACTGCATTTTGTGTTCAATTATGTTATCTTTGACTAATAGTTAACGGTTTTTGATGAGCAGAAACATTTAAGTGTGACAAACATGCAAAAGAATAAGAAATCAGGAAGGGGGCAAATAGTTTTTCACACCACTGTATATATATATATACACACAGTATATACACACACACACAGTATATGAGGTTAAAATTGTGAAAAAAGTCTTCAAGTCAGTTATGGAAAGTCTGCCACATGCTTATGTTTGGAATACAATTTATCTCTCAACACATCATTCAGCCTATTTAAAGGAAACCCTTAAAAATGCCAATACAGTAGCTTATATTATTGAGATCATACTCTTTATTTATTTATTTATAGGAGCAAACTTAAGCAATAATGACCTATACAATTAGAAGTTTCTCTCCAAAGTTCTTGGACGGAAATATTTATAGTATCATGATTGGTTCAAATTTGTTAGAGCAAAACTGCAAAATGTGCCATGCCCAGGTCAAAAATTTTTGATTGAGAACTACACCACACCTTACCTCCATTCGGTCACAAACTTGCAAGATCCGCAGGACGTTTTTGCACACATTCTCTATAGAGGTGTTGCCATGAACACATGTGATACCAAGGATCTGCACATCCGGCACAGCCAGAGCCATCATGATAGCCTGGGCATCATCCACTCCACAGTCCACATCTACGAGCAACTTCTTTACCATGGTATAAACAGATTTTATTCAGCTGCAAAAACATTAAGAAAAAAGGCTGACAATTATACCCATTATCTTCTACAATTGGAACGCATTGAATATCCCTTTTATTCATGTCAAGTCATTTCGTACAGGACATATAAAATGGCTTAAAATTTCATAAACAGCAAGTTATATATAGATAACCATAAGCAGAGAGGCCAGAAACACTTACATTACTGTTGAAAAAATTATTTACGAATACTAGCTGGTACGTACAAACTTACAAACACATAACCTTTGCCTAGCCATAACTTATGTTATGTATTTATATGGAAGGTATACCTTTTTTAAAAACTCATTCAGACATTTCCTTCAATATGTGTATGTTCTGTTTTGTGTCTCAATTAGATATAAGACTCTAATGTTTCACCTCCCAATACAATATCACGATACCCAAGTGCCGATTCCCCACCGGTCATTGCCAACCAAACTGAAAACCAGCCAATTCTGGTCACTGGCTGATCAGTGTAATTTCTATTATAAAATTTTAAATAGTTTTAAAAATATATATATTTTGGAGTCAGTGTGGTGATATGCCAATCATCACACAAAACAATCGCTATTCATAATTGGATCCGCTTTCTCCCAACCTCCAGTCTCAATATACATGAATGTTTCTTTCTGTCCTCGTCCGATCACCTTGCGAAGGGGTATTTTAGCAAAGAAATTACAGATTTTTTTTCTCATATTTAGCTGGCTTCCACGTCAATCACTATTAAATATGGAATAGCGATGGGTCGTTCATGAACGATTCGTTCTTTTTGAACAAATCTGTAACATGACTCAGACGAATGAGTCGTCTCGGAGAGTGATTCATTCATTCATTTTCTATTGGGCGCGCATGCGCGAAGCATCGCAAAACCTCCGTATGTTATATACAGGAAACAGTATTGAAGGATTCTCAGTCTCGAGTTGTTCGTTCTTTTAATGCGTGACTCTCATAGACGCTATGCAATGCAATACACAGGAAACAGTATTGAACGATTGTGCTAGTGAGTCTTCGAGTCCCTAGTCGCTTGTTCTTTTGACACGTGACTCCCATAGACGATATGCGGTGCAACAGATTCAAAAGAACGAACGACTCAGATTGGAAAGTATAAGAGGTGAGCTGCTCATTCTCTTTATAATAATATGTCCTTAGTTACATTGTAATATTTTGGAACTATAGCCAAGATTTGTGTATGTAGACGTATTGGGGGTATTTTTTATTGAAAACGCAACATTTTAATTTATTTCTGATCAAAAGAACGAAATGACTAAAAAATAAGATTCGTTCATTATGATGAACGAGATTCGAAGAACTGAGTCACTAAAAGGATTAGAACTTCCCACCACTAACATGGAACTATTAAGCTAATAATCTGCTGACCGTTAATAAGACTCGTTGAGAATGGTCCAATCAACTGAGCCCATCTATTTAAAAACAACAAAAGAACAAAAGTGGAAGGGTTCGGGGCGCATAATTGCTACGCGCCAAGGATGATTAAAAAAATAAAAATCCAATTACTGCTCAGCCTCAAATCACATGCTTTTCAAAAAATTACATGCCTACATAGACACTCGCTTGTCCGGTACACGAACACAAATGAATGGATTACAGTTTAGATTCTTTTTTATTTTAAATAATTTATATTAAGAAAAACAACGGGATATTGTGACTAAATTAGTTTATTTCTTACATAATAAATTAAATTCTGATAAAGCAATAACAACGCATCAGAATAAATGTGTGTAATAGACAGGACAGACAACCACACAGGACTAACAAACACACAAACTCATTTAATAATTACATTAATATACATTATACGCATTACCATATATGGAGGCTGATCTGAATGGTAACTCACTTCTGAATTGTATTTAAAAAAAAAAAATATATATATATATATATATATATACACAATATAAAAATATTAATTGTACAATTAGAAGCAAAATTAGACCTGGTAGTTTGTTGATAAAATGGTTGATAAAGTGTGTAAAGAAGTGTAAAAACATTTGCAAACTCTGTCCTTACACTGACTCGTGCAGTATGATGTATATTTTTATGTTACTAAATGCTAATAAGGTAATGAAAAAGTTTATCATTAGACTTAATTAAAAGGCAACCAGATAAAGAACAGTTACAGAAATTAAATGCAGTATGTGCATACAACTCAAGAAATCTGTCTTCTTATTCACCCCATTGTGCATAATAGAATGACATATTTCCATTTGATATTTAAAGTGTCAAATCAATCTGGGCCAGGACAATTTCACTTTTACTATATAGTTGGGTACCTGCTGTGAATGGTATAGTTCATATTTGCTTGGCCAGAAGCTTTCGCCAACGTGAACATTCCCGTTAGTAACTAGGCGAATAAGGAGAGAATAAGGAAAATCGGAAGCTGCGAATAAGGAGCTAACTTCAGCCTCGTGTTATACAGATCAGCAACCATGTGTCCCAGTATAGACCCCGTCAGTATATATATATATATATATATATATATATATATATATATATATATAGACACACACACAAACACACATAGCTTTAACTCTACTAGTCCTTATGTCTTTGTAACTGAACAGCGCCTCCAAAAATACTAGCTCGGCGTTACTAAAATTGTCGTTGCTTTATTAATTGTATTCAGTTACTTACGAAAGAGTATAAAACACGGCACTTACTCTACTCGGTAGCGTTGTGTGCGAGCTGTAGCACGAACCGTTGCCCGCCTCCTTTTAACGGGTTTGGTACCGGAAGCATATTTCACATATAGTACCGGAAGTATAAACCTTCCACCCATTACTGTTGATATTTCAAGATATTTTAAGAATAAAGAATTTACAGCGTTAAACCAAACCACTTAGAAATAAAAGTCTCTTTATATTTAAGAGCACTTTTATTATATACAGTAAGTCGTAATTTTTTTAAACTCTAGTTCTTTTCTGTAAAACAATTTTCCCCCCTCACTTATTATTATTATTATAGTATGGTAAATACGGGACCGTAGCACTTCCATAAATTTTCTTTTCATTTTGTTAAGCTGCTTTGAGACAACAATGCGCTATATAAATAAAATTGAATTAAAACCTGTATTTAAAAAAAACTTTCATTGTAAAGTACAGATTTGCGCAATATGCGTGTGTGTGTGTGTGTCTGCTTAGTCAGAGAACACCAATTCATGCACATATTCACACACAATGAGTGAGTTTTAAATTGGTGCAATTATAACTATTTACCAGAGTATTGACCTAAAATATTGGAGTCAAATTTTAAATACTGACCATAAGCGCATCATAATACTTTCTTTACTCTCACTCAGTAGCCACAGTTAATAACTTTTTACTGAACATGTATGTCTCTTGGTAAATAAAAACAATAACAGTCAGTAAAATGTGTATAACTCTGGCTTTAATAGCTGCATGTTCAGATGAATAGTTCTGCATTGTGTACAGACAATCCAGTGTTTGTGTAGACATTAACAGCAAAACAAAATGAGTTTAGCTATTGGAGAATTCATACGCTGCTAGCACAGCCTTCAAATAAAAGCAAAGAATAAGTCACATTATGTCTTTACGTAGTAAGTTTATGATACTTTTTTTTTGTCAGGCTTTGCTTTTTTTCATGCTATAAGCATAACAAAGGATTAATGATAGTAAAGTGTCTATAGAGCTTCTTTTTTGACAAGAAAAATATGGTTTGAACTGGAAAGAAAAACAAAACAGAATACTTACATTTATTTCCAATACATGATCATAAATTATAAATCAATGTTATTACATTTTCAAAGACAGAAGTCAAGACAAACCCAAAGAGATTTACAGAACCCACATACAAACAGGGTACAACCAACTACTACCTGAATAGTCTTAATTATCTTACACAACTTTGTTAAATTATGTTAATATCTATTGACAACATTTCACTATATTAACTGTACAAACTTTACCTGTGCTTAGCAACAGCATGAGAAAGGCCCATTCCTTGAAAATCTACAACCCGTAAAACGCACACTGCTGCGGTTATTAAGCTAAAGGGATAATCTAAAGCAATATATGTATAGCCTTGTGATAGAATAAGACTTGATGAAACTTACTCTGTTACATCACTGACACTATAGGGCAGCTCTAGTATAATGTGCACATTTAATGAATGGAAAAAGAACATGAATTATCGTTTATGTATCTAGTGCATCCAATTCAATAAATTTTCAGACTGCGCATAAATGACATTGTTATTACAGTCCATCAGCATGTAAACACTAAGATAAATTTAAGAACAAGTGCAATCTGATAAAGATATGAGAAATAGTAAAATCTTTTTATGTGATTTTTATGATTTATATATACGATTTATGTCAGGTCAGGAAACGTGTCCATGGTTAACTAGGTATGTAAAACTGAGGTTCTGTAGAGACAAAAACACAAAAGAAAACAACTATGTAATGTGCACTGGTAGCTTACAATACACTCCTTAACTGATTAGCTTAGTGCTATTGCCGATTGCTTGTCTTGCTGGATGAATGGAGTCCTACTCTTCCAAACTGTATATATAATAAAACACAGATGTATGAAGAGACCAGTGACTTGTGCGGTCATGTGAACTACAACCTTATTTGTCCAGTGATAGTGAGTCTTTATTTGACTGAATTCATTGCATCATTTTCTTTAGATTAGTGACAACAAAGTAAAGGGGATAAAGTGGGAAAGCAGCCTGGTGAAGAACAGTAGGAGTTGTGGTATACCAATCAAGTATCCACTTTACCATAAGTACCCTCTGGAGGTCGATACTGTTTGGGGAAGGCCTTCAGCTGAAGTGAATTGAATGCATATTTCCTGCTGCCCACATTCTTCATGGTATTCTCTCTCCTGCAGCCCTCACTTTGAAAAAGGAATACATAAAGATTACATAATGATTATGTTTTTGTAGACAATTAAAAGAATTATACACAAGACTAAGTGACATTGATCAGATCACCTAAGTGAAAAGTATTAACAGCTTATTTTGTACCATGAACATATTAAGAGTGAAAGAGTGATACTTCTTTACCTGCGCATGCATTCTAGAGCCTGGCTTAAGACCTGTGGGGCCATGCAGTGCTCCTGCTGCAGGATCAGACACTGCTCCAGAGTTACAGACATGGCTGTGCGATCCTTTGCACTCTTACAGCTGGTTACCCGCACACCATTGAGACGCCGACACAACTGCCAAAAACATCAGGATATTGGACAATGGGAAAGACAAGTCAAACACATTGTTTTAAGGTGAGTCTGAGAAGGATGGAATGGTTAAGGGTACAAATTGAAGTAAAATCATAAGCGAATTTTTTTTATACCTCTGCTGACTGCGAAAGTATGTCCACATTCTTACTCTTCCTGGAGTTCACATTTTGAGTGAGGAATTTCAGTAGCTCTGGTATACAGTACTGACTCTGAGAACGAGGTAAACCTGGGGAAGCGGAGAATGGGTGAAACACCTAGGAAAACTGCAGAACTTCATCCAATTTTGAACTGGGTTAGAACTCACAGTCCTCAGGCAACACTTCCTTGAACTGATCATAGTAGGAGTTGAGTCGTGCCAGACTTTCTGTATTGACTGTTTCTTGTAGTGAGGTGTCTCCAAACCTTCGTGGGGAGGAAAAAAAACAATGAGCATCAGAATAAGAGCTGTAAAAGTTTAATGATTTTCCAGCATAAAGATTCTTGATTTGACTCATGATCCAACTGATCTAATTACAATGTTCAATAGGTCATCAATAAATTAAACGGTAGATAGACAAGCTTACTTCTCTGCAAGTGTCTGTTGTTCATTAATTCCTACGTTGAACATAACTGGCTGAACACGTAGCAGCATCCCATTTTGGATTTCCCGTGGTAAAACATCAAACACAGACCCAGGCACTGGGACTCGAACATTAAACCCATCTCTGTTCCCCGTGATAACAGGCAACATGTCAGGACCGAAGCTTGAGGTTGCCTGAGTAACCTTAAAGGTGACGTTTCTAAGGTCCACGATGCCTACGCTCATGTCCTCTAGCATGGCCAGCTCCTCCCCTTTAACATGATAGCATAGGTTTAGAAGATTGTCATGATAAAGCACTGCAATTAAACACACATACAGCTACATGGACATACCATAAGTACTAAGTAGACCCTCAAACTGGACCAGTAAGCCGATAGTATGAAGTTGTCTAAGGAAGCCGTGATCACACAGAGAATTCCTCAGCTTTGCTACGAAACCACAGATCACAGCTGCCAGCTGAGGAGAGAGCCATATTTATACATTAAGTAACTAATCATATACAGTACTGCATTTCCCCCTGAAAATATTTACTGCACATTCTGCAGTGTTTATATAGCTGTTTTGTTGCAAATTTTGTGCTGCTAAAAGTAAACAGAAACACAGCTTTACCTCATGCACAAAATTACTTTACGCATATAGTATGCTTCTAACTGGGTTTAAAAACTTAAATATACTGCAAGTGCAATATTCTCCTATAATATTGTTCCTATTAGGTCTGCTTTTATGTTATTCATGGAATAAGTGAAAGAGGGAATGGAGACCACATTATTTCAGTTCTGAGTCCATTTTTATTTGATTATCAAGGGTTATGAAACACGATGTAGGACAGGATCATAGTTTTACACATGCACATCTTAGAATTAGTATTTCATACAGAAATGTGCAAAAAAATGTTCCAATTAAAAACCTTTGACTTTTTAAGACATTGGTTTTATGTAACTCATAAAAGACAGTAATGTTTCTTAGACTAGTGTAATACTTTGTCTATAATCCTCACATTCAGGTGGTCCTAAAATCTTGACTACTAAAGTGTAAGTCTGATGAGTATATAGACATTATAACGTGAATGTACAGTATGAGACTTTAGTCACATAAGGAAAGCTGTATAGTATTTACAGTCTTGGTCCTATATACGAATGAAAAACACACAAAAAAAATCTTAGATTAAATGATATGTTAAAGACACGGTGCTATATTGTGTGTTGGCAAAAGGGGGAAAAAGAAATTCGACAAACCACTGAACGAGAGTGAACAGCTGCTGTATTTACATTTAGATGTTTCAGTAAAACATAGGTTTTTTTTTACACTGATCAGACATAATATTCACCCACCTAATATTGAGTTGATCCCCCCCATTTTACCACAAATGTGCTGTTTGTTCTGATACCTTTCTATTGGAATCAGCATCTGAGCTACAGTAGCTCTTCTATTGGATCAGACTACACAGGCTATCCCACAAGAGCTGCAGTTTTTGAGTTTTTGCAGTCTCTGACTCACAAGTTCACTTCAGTTCAGTCTTTATTTCATCACATACAAGTATACATTATTGCACAGTGAAATTCTTTATTCTTCACATATCCCAGGGTTTTTTTTTGTGGTTAGTAGCTTGGGCTTGTTTTTTTTGGTTAGCTTGCTCAAGGGCCCAACAGCGGCAACCTGGAAGAGCTGGGGCTCGAACCGCCAACCTTGTGATCAGTAACTCAGAGCCTTAACACACTAAGCCACCCATCACTTCACCCATGACAATTTGGCCCTTGACACAGTAGCTAGTTACAATATCTTATTACAAGGGCACTTGGAAGTGGTTGGGTTATATTATGCAACAAGTTAACATTATGTCCTTGAAGTTGATGTGTTGGAAGCAGAAAAATGGGATTTGAGCGACTTTGACCAGGGCCAATTAGTGATGGATATAAAAATATATAATAATCTACTGAACACAGTCTGTTGCTATAGTGTTGTAACAGAGGACTAGTAATTTGTTTCCAGAATAGATATGTAGGTATCCATGTAGATATGAATGCACTCACCGTTTGACAGAAGACCACGTCTCTGCGGTACTGTAATGTGAGGCTCATAGCAATGGTGGGAGCGCAGTCCTGCATCAGTACAAACACCATAGACTTCTTTGCCATGTCACTCATCATTGCTACACACTCATTCAGTGTAGTCAGTAGAGGATACAGGGCATCGCTCCATTCACCTGTAGCATCACACATATAACAACAGCACTAATGCACTGTAATTATACAGCGGGGGAGGGGGGCGGGGGGGGGGGGGAAAAAAAGAATAAAATGATTTCAAAGAAGCAACATCCAGACATGGATTACCTGGAGAGCAGTTATCAATGCACGGGCTTCCATCTGCAAAAAGATTTACAAATTTTACATATTTAAAGTTTATATTAATAATGTGTCATCTATTAAATAGAACTTCTGTAAGCAAAGAAAAGAAATATGCAAAAATGACTTAATATTCCTAATAGATCTAATCAGGGTGAATTGTACAATATACAGTATAATGGGTGGATTGGATACAAATCTTTTAAACATTAATATAGAAATGTAAGGTTTCATATTGGTCATCTATAACTAATCCACTGGTTAAAATGGGTTATTCTGGACTTCTATAGAAGCAAGGGTTATGGTTAGAGGTTAACAGCACCCACCAACTTTGGTAAGAAAAATACAATACAAAACTGTATGAAAGAAAGAGGTTAGGCTGATGTATTTCTAGTCTAGAGTGTAGATTCACACAGTCACCAATGATCACATCAAAGGACAACACAATAACCCTTGATCGGATTCGGGAAGAAATGTTGATCCTACTGTATGCCGTCATAGTTGTGCTACACAAGAACAAGGTAGATTATTTACACTGTATCCTTTTTTACCAAGGGGAGCAACTGAAAGTAGACAAGACTAAGCAAATGCAAAGTACAAAAATATACTAAAAACAGATAATAGAATTGTAAGTTTGGTGTTTGGTTTTGTAGAAAGGAATTACAGTTTCTCTGTTTGCTGCCATGTCTGGTATTTGGAGGAAATGTGCCATATACCCAGTAGAACATTAAGGACATGAAACACCTGTGTGCGTGTGTGTCTGTGTGTGATTTTACACCGCATCATTTTGATTATACCATCAATGAGGCCTCATGAGATAATACACTGCTAACACATTCATTTCATTCTTTAAATTTATGGCAGTTCTAATCAAATATCATGATACCTGTTCACTGTGTGTAATACGTAATACTGAAAATTGAAAGAGGTTAAAAAGGGATGTAAAACTGAAAGCATTAAGAAGAATAGTGCTGTTTTAGGTGACTATAAATAAAGAGCCTGGACGTACAGACAGATCTGTGAGAACTGGTTACACATGCAGAGGTCAGAGAAGAGGTTGGTACTGATGAAGGGGAATCAGAAGAAGGATGTGATGAAGGCAAGGGGGTGCAAAGAGAGGATGATGATGATGGGTGGTTGGGGTTGATCCAGAAGGCATTGCCTTGGCTACCTCTCTTGCTAGTGTTGGGCTGCTGGTCAGATAGGAAGACATCTTCACTGCTGTCACTCTGCAACCTCTCCCTCGTTAACAGCCTGTTCACACAGTGGATTACACACTCCATACTTTTGTCCACATTCAGCCACACCTTCTCCTGCAACAGTGAGAGTGAGAACAAGATCTGATTAAAAAAGGTTGTATTGGGATGGATGGTATCCTACAACACAGAATCATCCTTTTATCTTTCATGGAACATTGTGTTCCAGTTGAGGTTCCTTACCCACTCCTCCTCATGCCAGTCTAAATTCATGGATGTTCTGTTCCCTTTGCCACTCCACTTGGCTTGTGAAGAGCTTGGGTCATTACGCAGAACCACACGTTCACTGTCTGGCCCAGAAGGAGAGATTTTGGAGGCGATGAAGTCTGGTCGTGCTGCGCTCAGAGACTGGATGGCAGTAGCCAGCAGTTTGTTATCACACACCGTCACCAGCTGCCTTGTCTGAAGAAAGAGTTTAATCTGTCAGCACTTACTTAAAGAAAAGAGAGTGCTACTGAAGACTGTGGTATGAGGATAAGCAAAGTAATGACAATTTCACAATAACCAAAAGACATTTAAATAAAGGAAAACAAAGCGTTTATTTGCCAATTTCAGTTTAGCAAATTGTGTCAATTCACAATGTACGTTACCTGTATAGTATACAAAAATTATTAGTTTCTTATTCAAGATTCAAAGGTGCTTTATTGGCATGAATAAAATTTACATTAATTTTGCCAAAGCTCAGAAATAAGTCAGAAGAAAATAATGGGAATAAATATATAAGAAAAATAAACAGTAAAATGGTAAAAAAAAGGAATATAATAACATAACATAATAATAATAATGTACAGGTTTCAATGGAAGAACAACAATTTGAAGTGCCCAAGAGCTTCAAAAATTCAAACTGCACCACACTATCTTTCTAATCATTGGTTCCTTTTTAAGCTCTTTCATTACACTTGATTACAAGTGCAGTTTTGTAGACTACCAGTCAAAAGTTTAGGCACACTTTATAACTCGATGGTTCTCGATGGTTCTTAATAGTGTAAAACTATTCTGAACGCATCCAAAAAATGCAATAATCTCATTTGAACAGTTGATATTGAGATGCGTCAGCTACTTAGATGTGTGAGCTCCATAAAGCCTTCTTAATGGGGCTAATCTGAGGTGCTGATAATTGACAAATTTCTAGGCTAGAAACTCTAAATTAACTTCTCCTCTGCAGTAAAGAAGATTCTTGGCCTTCCTTTATTGGGAAGGTCTTCATGAGAGCCAGTTTCATCATGGTGTTTGATGGGTTTTGCACTTGACAATACTGTTCTTGCAAGAACTGTTCCAGAACAGCTGGAATAGCAACTTGTCACTAATTGTTGTCACTAATGCTATATGTTATGCCATAGTAAAAAAAAAAAAAATCCAGTATTGTTCTAAAAATAAGTCTAAACTTTTGCCAGGTACCCTATATTCATCTTCATTACCATTGCCTTTATTTATCATGTTTTTCTGTCTGTGGTTAGACTCTGACTTGTCTCCATTTAAAAAATAATAATTTTGCCATCCAGTGTTTTGTCCCTAATTGGTGTACCATGATTATTGAATAAACATACATTTCAGCATGCCCTTATGTCCTGCACTACTGTACACCCATGTTACAGTGAAAGTGAAGAGGTAAAACTAAAAATTACTTAAAAGAAAAGTAGTAAAATATGTCATGAGGCTAGACAACCAGAGAAAAGTTCCTGAATCAGGCGAGAGACCATATTATTCAATGGAAAGAGGAATAAAGAACTTTAATTAGCATGTAGACTGACCTTCTCTGTGAGGATGCCAAGGGTTCTCTCCAGTGCATTAGAGGAGCGTTCTTTGGCGGCCCGGGACAAACGCTCTGTATAGTAGCTTATTTGCGTCTTCAGAGTGTTAATGTGAGAAATGATTTCTTTTGCTCTTATCACATCCTGTGGCTGGTAGACTCCTGAATGTGGACGAGACTCTGCAGCACTGTGGAAAGAAGGAACAGAACAGAGAATACATAGTCAAGTTAGTTCAGATCAGCTTGAATAAGCATTCTCTCTCCATTTCTGCTTATTGATTCCACCCAGATACGGTATAGTTCACTGATGTGTGGTTGAGACACAGGGTAACATGAACACAATATGAATATAGACATTTCATACGTATGATAAAAGTTTCTGAACACCTGACCAAGATACCTGTAAGTGAGCCTTCCCCAAATTGTGAGGGCCAAAGAGGCACCAAACATGTTCCAACATGACAATGCTCCTGAGCACAAAGCAAGGTCCATGAAGACATGATTTCCCCAAGGTTGGAATGGAACAGCTTGAGTGGCCTGCACAAACCCTGGCTGACTTCTACCCTGATGAACACTTTTGGGACAAACTAAAACATCAGTTGTGCCCCAGGCCTCCTCATCTGAGATCACTGCCTGACCTCATTAATGCTGATGTACTGTAACTGAATAGGCAAGTCCTAACAGCCACACTCCAAAAAAGGTTAACAGCAACGGGGAATAAATCTGCAATAAACCTGCTTTTTGAAAGCACATGTGATCAGGTGTGTTGGTCAGATGGTCATAAACTGTTGGCTATATATTGCAAAACATGTGTAATCTGTACACATTGGTGCCAGGTCACGAGTGAGTGCAGAACACATGAGCATTCCATGGTGGTAAATAAATAAATAAATACATAAATAAACAAAAACAAATTCACATGTTTCCTGGATACAGTGAACCTTTGCTAGGTGACTCAATTCATGATCAAAACATACAACATAAAACATACAACATTAATAAAAACTTCTGCATCACCATAACTCACCCTTCCTCATCATCATCATCATATGCACTGATTAGAAAGCAAAAATAGAAGTGCAAAAATAATTACTACTGAAATGATTAGCATAAATAAATAAACCAAAACTAACAAATATCTTATTAAAATAAAGTAGGAACAGTAAGAAGGAAAGCAATGAGAACTCTGAAGCATCCAGACACACATTCACTAAATAAAGAGTACATACATTCATAGATGAAACCATAACTAGTGAAATCTATTTAAAAGGTTGTCATTAGATCCAAGTTTAGAACCTACTGTTTCTTAGTCTCCTCAAACTTTTGAATTAGTTTCCTCAAACCGCTGCCCTTAAACCCTTGATGATGTGCTGCAGGGGCTCCAGTAGTGACCACATCATATGTTCGATCTGTAGGGAGATACGTCACTTCAGCACAAGCATGTGCTCATTAAAACTGGAACTTAGATTACTTAGTTGAAAATAAGTAATTTTAGACACTGAAACTGATAGTTTTTATCAATAAAATTTTCATTTGCCTGGAAAAAAAATTCCCATTGAAATCTGTCAGAGTTTCTGGTACTGAGTGAAGCTTTTTGAAAATTCAAGATTATTTTTGTAAAAGAAATGCTTGTTATAGAATAGCAGTAAGAAACTATCATCTACATAGGGGGGGGGGGGGGAAATCACTGCTTTACTTCTACATGGGAATGCTTTTACATTTGTAGAAAATACATATTGTAGAAAATATCAGAGTATATGTACCGTAGCCGGACTCGCCCTGTACCCTCATCCTTTGAATATGGAGATTAATCGGCACAAACTCCAACCTCTTCTCTGCTTTTAAAGTACTGGATTTGAAAGAGGGACCTGCAGCGAATAGAAAGTCAGAAGTTCAAAAAATAAATAAATAAATAAAAATATGACAAAAGCAAGTAACATTAATTGTAGGTATTTTGAATCAGATATACTGTGTGCAGGATTAACATAAAAATCAACTCTAATACTAAACACTACAGCCGATTAAGCCTAATATTTCAGTTATGCATTTGCAGGCATTTTAAGTCTATAAGGAGATGGCAATCTCTACCCTTGTACTCATGCAGGTCACTTAGTGTTTCCTGGTAGGTAAGGATGATGGTTTGATATTGATCGATGATCTGCCTCCTTAGATTTTCCCACCATGGAGACAACTCCCCCAACTCCTCCAGCTCACACACTCTACACACAGAAAATATATATTTAGATACTGTTCATATACTAAGGTTATCATTATAATATACAATACCAGTCAAAGGTTTGGAAAATGTTTGAACTTATTTTCCGCATTGTAGAACACACTCACTCACTCATCTATACCGCTTTTTCCTGTATACAGGGTCATGTGAGGCCTGGTGCCTATCCCAGGAGACCTAGGGCACAAGGCAGAGTACACCCTGGACGGGGTGCCAATCCATCGCACACACTCACATTCATACATTACAAGCTATTTGGGAACTTCCAAGGTGGGAGTCAACCCCGGAACCTGGAGGTGCAAGGTGACAGTGCTAACCATAAGCCACTGTGCCACCTCCTGTAAATCAATAATTAGCAAATGTAATAATAAATTATAACCATCCTTAACATAACCATTAATTATTATTACTACTACCGCTTCAAGTGTTATGGTGTACTGCAGGTCAGTGTGTGGTACAGTATGCTCAAATGGAATGACAGCTGTGGGTATGTACAATTAATTAAATGCTTGCTAATTTTGTGTTAGGATTTCTATTAGTGGTTGACACCGTACCAATAACACTTCACTTCAGCCAGGGCACACATGAAAAGATGATGTAAATGTCATTTTGCGCTGTACTATAACTGTGCAATTCTAAAATATTTAGCTATAAAGTTTTCTTCTTATTTTTTGGTGAAAACAGACCTACTGTTGAGTGATAATCAACGATTAGTAATGATGTGTAATTTATGTAGACATTTTGTAGTATTGTTCATGTATTTGCTTAGTATACTGTATGACAGCTAGCATTATTAGTGCTTGTTTGAATGATCTATATTACTACAGTCAGCTGTTATTTACAGTGAATATCAACATTACATGTAGCAAGAGGAATGGTGGAAAATACCGGTGGTCAAGACAGAATAATCCTAGGTTAAAAAAAAAGAGAAAGGAAAAAAAAAAAAGGAGAAAAAAAAACACAAAGGTGAGGCTGGCTGATGTATAAAAACATAAAATAACCGTTTATGGTTGAACACTTACACATTTCTATAATATGGAAAGTACCTGGCAGCATCTTCCTCCAGTAGGAGTTTTACAAATTGTCTGGGTATGTGAAGAGACAGCACGCTCTCTGCCATCTGTTCCAGGACACGCAGATGGTTCCCATCCGTAGTGGGCAAACGATACATCCGTGATATTGTACCTCCAAATACTACAACAATTTAAACAATATCTTAATTTGCTTGATAGTTCCTAAAATGTTAATTCTGTAAGAGAAAATGGCAACTGGAAGGTTCTAGCTGAATTCTTTTCTAAATGAGAAAGCATCCACTGTGAGGTGTTGGATAAAATCTTTCCAAAAGGATCAACTACACAGGCCATAAGATAAAATATGGAATTATAATTTTTTTTAAGTGTAAAAAAAATTGTTAAAATGAACAAATGATCTAATGAAGGCTACTTTTTTTTTAGACTAAATATCTTAGAAACATTGCAGATCATGTTCTTGGGTGGGCATACGAATTATGAATTTCTTCTCCCAAATAATTGTGGGGGGGAAAAAAAAAAAAAAAAAAAAAAAAACACCTTCTAGACCAGTATGCTTTTATATATACAAGTTTTTGAGAAAACTGAAAAGGACAGCCACTAGTAACAGTATGTTTAAATACTAACCTGCTTTTAGGAGCACATCTTTGCACAGAGAAGCAGATTTTGATTTCATTCCCATGGATTCAGTTAGACTCTCATCAACAGGTAGCACCATCTGTGATACACAGAGGACAGAGGAGGTGTACCTCATTTCATTGTAAATGTCTTTACTACAATAAATCCCATGGTGGCTAAAATTAAACATAGCTTATTCTATTTATTATGTGTCTTTTGTGCATTCCATTTTACTTTAATGTATTTATATTTTATTTAGAGCAAGTTTAATTCATTTTCTTTTCTGAAATATTCATAGTTTACTCGTTGTTATGCATAAATTGTTTATTTGACTGAATAAACTCTCAAATTGTGCTCACTCTGCCATTTATCGTGTCTGAACGAGACAGTGGGGCTCTCTGGTCTTTCTTCTCCTCCATCTGCCAGGCGATAATAGTGATGTTACCAATCTTCTCATTCTCTGCTGATCTGAAACATTAAACACACACACAAAAAAAAATCTAAGCAAAAAAATCTAACCAATGACACAACCAATTCACACATTGCTACAGTACATTGAATTATAGATTGAGTGTTAAATATATAATTTATCATTACAAAGCAATACTATGGATGTGTTTCTTTGAGAGTGTCATGTTCTGAGATCATGTACCTTAACGTGAGGTGTAACCTATGGTATTTGTCCTGCAGAAGCTCTTTCACTGTAAACATGGCGGAACCAAGTAGATACATCTGAGGAAAAACACAAAGAGGGTATGACCCCATGGTGGACAATATAAACACTTGAATCAAAATGATATAATCTTTTTGTTTCTAAAATTCAGCACATCCTGCTGAGATACATTTTTATAAAAATAAACATAAAATTCTATATATTATAAAAAATATATATATTTTGACATTCTCACCGTCCCCTGTGAACGGTCTTTGACATCGTAGACAGAAAGTTTCACTTGAGTCTGCTGGGTGATCAGAGAGTCTTGAAAAAAAGCAATGCTACTAAGGAATATTGGGTTGCTTGTTCCCTTGAAAGGAAAAACATATTTAATATTAAGATACACATGATCATTTAAGTTGTAGTCAGTTATAAATATCCTCGTGTAACAGCAGAAACACTGTTTTCAGTGCAACCTGTCTCACCTCTATGATCTCAGTCTGAGCATGCTTCGTCCAAAATGCTTGAGGAGGGGTAGTGCAGCTCACTGCCACAAAGCTACTGGGTTTGCGCTCCACCGTTGGAGTCGCTAACTCACTGCATGCTGGGGAAAAAAACTAATGTCATTCATTCATTTGTCTTAAGCATTTATCTTGGTTGGGGTCACTGTAAATTCCTGTGTCCATTCCAGAAACCCTGGATGCACAGCATCAAACACACACATTACCATCCAGCATAAGCCAACCCATGTATTAGCTGTATTTAAATAAGCAAACACTGTATTCTGTGTTATAGAATCCTATAGACGTTACCTTGTGCTAACTTAACATGGGTATGCAAGGAATTGATTTATTTACAGTCTAGACAGGACAATTAAAGTTTAAGCGTAATCAGCATAATTAAATTATTGTCTCCTTATATAAACATACTATAGACAATGCTCCTGTGATCTTAAATGAAAATCAATGGCATCAAGATATTTGGCAAAAAACTGATACAAATGAAAGATCTCTTGACAAAAATCTCATTTTAGTAGCTACAAAAATAGTCAAAAAGACCCCTTAAAAATAAGCCTTATTGTCTAATTTGTCCTTTTGTAATGAGAAAACTCAGCTTAAACACCATTTACAAGTACATGAATTTGGAGAACTATTTCAAAAGTTTATACAGTATATATTATTTTCTACTGAATCATTATTTATGATTATTATAAATGTTTCATTGTTTGATCAACTAATTTAACAGTTTCCAAACATTTTACTTTGCAACAACAAGCTATGTATATGAATCATATACATTTAAAATTTTTACAGTAGCACATGTGCTACTTACCCAGACTGAACTCCAGCACGGGCTCATCCGGGTCCTGACTGTTCCCTACACACAGAATTTTCTGGTTATATTAACTTTATACATGTTAGTACATGAATAATGATTACAATTAACAGAGTTGTTAAATCAGCAGATATTTTAAGTAGTACGAACATCCATTTTCTCTCTCGCTCTTACCCGTCAGTGTGAGCCCCATCATTTCAGAAGCGATATCAAATGTGTTGGCACGGTACACAGACCAGGGCCGATGACGAGGACTGCGCTCTTTCCCCGCCATTCTTGTAGCAATTTAAAAAATGACCCCTGGGATTTTGGAGACTGTGGTTGAAGAGCAGAATTGATAGTATGGATGGATGTGACAACTTATACCTCAGATGGGAAGAAAGGATTTGTTTCACTCCATAAATAAGACTTCTACAGGGAAACCTGGACAGAGAAAGGCATTATGAAATTAACATAAAATGTGCAAAACCTGTCAACAACTGCCAAAACAAATTAGGCACCGAGACCGAGATATGCCTCATGCGAGACAACAGATTATAAACAAGCAAATGTCTCTTTTTTATTTATTTGTGCTAAATAAATTTGAGGCATTTATTCTAGAATGCATGAATTATGAACCTTATCTAACACTGATGTATTGCTCATGAATTGTTTTAACAGCAGCATGGACGGACCAGCTTGAAACGGTATTCCTAGCGCTTGTTAGAATGCATCGTCACTGTTTGGGAAAAAAAAAAAAAAAAAAAAGGCAGTTTTCATTATTTCTGCAAACCTGTCTTGTAAAAGCCATATTGTACTTTATGAATTTGTTGTTGTGTTTATTTTATTCTATTTATTTTATTTAATTTTATTGCATTTTGTTGGTTGTGCACTAAGCACCAAGCTATTAGTAAGTTTATTAGTTAAGCATCCATTTATGACAACCGTATAGCCAGATGTCTGTGATGTCGTTCCATTATTATACGTAGTTACATGACTATTGCATGGTAAAGAGTCAGTTTTAGATGCGGAACTTGTGGAGAACACAAACTTTTCTGACCGTAAGCTAAAAGATACAGCAAACATATTGTTGTAACGCAATTTAAGATTGTGACCTACAGATACAGTGATTGGGTTGTTGTAACTACAGTGGATTTATCAAGACAACTGTACGAAGTGTTGAATCTTTGATGCTGGAAAAATAAAACCAGAGACAAAGATCATTGGACTTCCGTGGTGTGAGTAAATAATCAAACATAGATACACGTCAAAACTCGTGGAATAATATGACCGTACAATTTAAAGTCAAAAAAGCTTTACTTCAAGCGAAGATAAGTGACTGTGGAAATCGAAACCGAAAGAGAACTTGCCTGCTTTAAACTTCACCATGTCAGATAACGACGACAATGCTGCCACTGCCGAATCTGAGCACATGAGGGCACTCACCGACACGGATTTGGACGAGAAGCTTAACGAAATGCTACAGTAGACGCAAAAAATGCATGTAACCTACTGTAGCTACTGTTGAAGCTAAGTACAGCTTGAAATACAAACAGCTGCTAAGAGAATTTATTAAAAGCAACACTAATGTGCTATCGTGCCTACATGAAGACGAACTTAAACATGATCAGGACACCTGGTTTGAACCCGAACTGCAATGCTGCACAGAACTCATGGCAAAGGTGGAGCGCTGGATTGCAGAAAGTGTTAACCGTTAAACGACAAAACAAGGAACTATTCAATAAAACCTTTATTACCAACAGCAGTCAAGTTTGCACACATACAACAAGTTCAACTTACATCCGTCACCCCCTAGAACATTCTTTTTACGACCCCTCTTCACAATAAGAGCCCTCTTTTATTAGAGCCCCTCCCCTTGGTCACTTATAACATTTATTTATTTTATACAAGCAGTCATATGGAACTTAACACTAAGAACCGCTCTAAGATGCTTCAATGGCAGAGGCTAAGGCACTTTCCGCTACTAAGCACGGAAGCGTGGCAACAGCAGCATCCAAAAGGTCCTCAACATCTTCAGTGTCATTAGCTCGGTTGAAAAAGGCAGAAGCCAACAGGGCAGCCTTGTTGGCTGAAGCAGCAAAATTACATGTGCGTTGTGCTCAAAGATACATCCTCGCATGCTACATATTGCACTACAAGACACAGCTCAGGTAATTGCAAAGGCTGATGAAACTGAAACTGAAAATATACCGCCTGCTGCAGCGAGTCATGAAATAAGTGCCCTCACTTCGGCTGGAGACAATTGTATTCTCTCCATAGTACCTGTTAAAACAAAGTCCAAGAAAAGTGACAAAATAGTAGAAGTGTACGCATTTATGGACCCAGGTAGTTCTGCCATGTTCTGTACAGAGTAACTAGCAAGGCAGTTAAATGTACAAGGCAGAAAAGTTGAGGTGATGCTGAGCACCATGAACTCTAAGAAATTAGTAGAAAGCTATGTGCTCACTGATTTGGAGATTAGTGGTCTGGAAGAAAACACCTTTGCTGAACTTCCCAAAGTGTTTACACAAAAGAGTATCCCAGTCTCAGTGGAAAACATTCCACAACAGCATAAGTGAAAATCGATAAGTGGCCATACCTCAGTGAAGTAAAATTGCATACAAACGTCATGAACGATACGCTTGAAAAAGGTCTTGCACTTAGGGTCCCTACGTCTCACTTAAATCGACAAGATGGTCAAGTGTGGTATATACCTCATCATGGTGTAGATCATTCTGAAAAGAAAAAGCTAAGAGTGGTTTTTGACTGTGCTGCCAGCTATCAAGGAGTGTCACTAAATAGCGAACTCCTGCAAGGACCAGACTTAACGAGTTCACTCATTGGTGTGCTTACACGCTTTAGACAAGAGGAAGTTGCCATGATGGCAGACGTGGAAGCTATGTACTATCAGGTGAGAGTTCTGGAAAAAGACACCGATCTGCTGCGCTTCCTATGGTGGCCGAACGGAGATATAAATCAAGACTTACAGTAGTTGAGTACAAGATGGTTGTTCATCTGTAGGGTGCAAAATCATTTCGAAGCGTTGCTAACTTCGCTCTCAGAAGGACAGCAGAAGAAAACCGCAGCAACGCACCTACTGAGGCAATTAACACAGTACTTAAGAACTTTTATGTTGACAACTGCCTGAAGTCTGTTTCGAGTCATGACCAATCAGTTGCTTTGTACAACAACCTCACCAGCCTCTGCGCACGCGGAGGGTTCAACCTCACCAAGTGGGCAAGTAACAGGCGTGCCCTACTGACTTTTATTCCTGAGAGTGAAAGGATCAAAGAAATGAGAGACCTGGACTTGAGTAAAGATGCACTTCCCGTTGAGAGAGCTCTAGGGGTGCTGTGGTGCATCAATTCAGACATGTTCAAGTTTAAGATTAGCTTAAAGGAACGACCTGTGACTAGACGAGGAATCTTGTCAATTACTAGTTCAATCTACGACCCCTTGGGTTTCCTCACACCCGTTATACTGCCAGCTAAAATTGAATTTATTGAATTTATTGAACAGAATAAAATTGAATAATGCAGCAGTTATGCAAAGAAAAACTCGCATGGGATGACTGCATTCCCGAGCAGTTTGTAAAAAGATGGGAAAACCTGGCTACAAAAGTGACACCAACTGTCTGAGTTCAGCGTGGCAAGATGTATAAAACCAGCTGACTTTGGAGTTACAACTACTGTACAGCACAACTTCATCACTTCTCAGATGCGAGTGAGATGGGATACGGAGTTGTCTCATACCTCAGGTTGGTAAATGCTGATGGACTTGCACATAATGCATTCATGATGGGGAACTCTCGTGTAGCACCCCTGAAACAAACCACTATTCCACGAATGGAATTGACTGCGGCAGTAGTCGCCATGAACGACAAAATGCTGAAATGCCAAATAGAAATGAAACTGCTGGACTCTACGTTTTGGACTGACAGTACAACTGTTTTGAGATATATTGGCAACGAAAAACTTGCCAATATAGAGTTGCCACTATATGAGAGCTAACCAAGCCACAGCAGTGGAGGTATGTCAATACTTTAAAAAACCCAGCTGACTCTGCATCCAGGGGAGCATCCTGTGAAAAGTTCATGAAAAATGTCAACTGGATCCATGGTCCCTCCTTCCTCAAAGAACCAGAACGTAAGTGGCCTGAGAACATTCATGGCATGTCGATAAAAGAAAATGACAACGAGATTAAACTTTCAGCCTCAGTGAATATCGTGAGTACTACAGAAAGCACAGACGCCGTGAGTAACCTGATTAATTATTTCCGTATTAAACGTACATTCAAATCAACTACCACACAGAGTTTTATCAGTAATCTCCCAGAATTACCAACTTCGATTAGGTCACCGTCTGACCCCACAGAACTCGATCAGGCGACTGAATATTTAGAGTCGACATTTCGTTGTACCTTAGATAATGTAGCTCCAGCTAAAAGAAAAATTATTAGAGATAAGAAACTCGCTCCCTGGTATAACAAACACACGCGCACTTTAAAACAGACCGCTCGGAAATTAGAGCGTAAATGGCGTCAAACTAAATTGTTAGTATTTCAAATAGCATGGAAAGAGAGCATCCTGAACTATAGGAAAGCTCTTAGTGTAGCTAGATCAACGTATCTCTCCACTCTTATAGAAGAAAATAAAAATAATCCTAGATTTTTATTTAATACTGTAGCCAAATTAAGCAGAAATAAGACCACTACAGTAATCTCCACAACAACATCATGCAATAGTGAGGACTTCATGAACTTTTTTAATAATAAAATTGTAAATATCAGGCATAAAATTGAGGCTTTGAAACCGAACAATGTAATTGATACAGATGTTAACCTAGCCATGTCAGATTCAAACCTAGAATACTTTACTCCCCTTGAAGAGAATGAACTAATTTCACTCATCTCTTCTGCAAATTCATCAACCTGTATATTAGATCCTATACCGACACATTTTCTTAAACAGATAGTACCAGTAATAACAGAACCGCTGTTGAGAATAATTAATTCCTCACTCAGCATTGGTTATGTTCCAAAATCTTTTAAATTAGAAGTTATAAAACCTATAATTAAGAAACCTGACCTCGACCCCTGTCAGCTGTCCAATTACAGGCCAATATCAACCCTCCCCTTTATCGCTAAGATTCTGGAAAAGATAGTAGCGGAGCAGCTATGCTCATATCTACATAGAAATGGCATACATGAACTGCATCAGTCAGGATTTAGGCCTCATCACAGCACAGAAACAGCACTCGTTAGAGTAGTAAATGACCTCCTATTGGCCTCTGATAAGGGTTGTGTAACTATGCTTGTATTACTCGACCTCAGTGCAGCTTTTGACACCATTGATCATGCTATTCTTCTTCACAGATTAGAAAATGTAGTAGGAATTAAGGGTACAGCCCTCTCCTGGCTCAGATCCTATTTGACCGATCGTTATCAGTATGTCGACTTAAATGGTGATTATTCTGCATGTTCTCTAGTGGAGTTTGGCGTTCCGCAGGGTTCAGTTTTAGGCCCACTGCTTTTTTCCCCTTTACATGTTTCCTCTGGGCAACATAATCCGTAAGCATGGTATTAGTTTTTATTGTTATGCTGACGACACCCTGTTATATGTCTCAGCAAAACCTGATGAGAAAAACCATCTTACTAAAGTTGAGCAATGTGTGCAGGACATAAGAAATTGGTTTCTAATTAACTTCCTTCTGCTTAATTCGGATAAGACAGAAGTTCTAGTCATAGGACCGCATACAGCTAGGAGTAAAATCTTAGATCACACCGTAACTTTAGATGGCCTTTCTGTTCCATCAAGTGCAACAGTAAAAGACCTCGGCGTGATTATAGATTCCAGCCTTTCATTTGAAGCTCATGTAGATAATATCACCAGGATAGCATTCTTTCACCTCAGAAATATTGCCAAGATAAGAAATATATTGTCGCTAAACGATGCAGAAAAGCTAGTTCATGCTTTTATCACTTCTACAGTGGTGTGACAACCAGACTGCTCATTACCGTCGCACTCACCGCCGTGGAAACGCGGCAGCGGCCGAAATAAACCAGGAGCATTTCAAAATAATTCGTGAAATGACCGCCAGGTGGCGCAAATTGACATTTTCCGTCGTATCGGTTTTTAAATATATTCAGAGCTTAAGTCATAATAAAGTCAAAACAATATGTTGTAGCAAAGTAATACTACAATTATGATAATTTACACATCCAACAAACATGTAAAACTATAAATATAAAAAATATGAGTTAGAAAACATTGGTTTTATTTTGTTTAGACAGACTCTCTGTTTTTATCTGTTTAGTGTTATTATTAAAGAAAACAGCGCAAACAACAGCACTAGGGCTTTCAAAAAAATTATTTCGACAATACTTACAGTTGTTAGAGTTTAAGACATCAAGATTTAAATATAGAAATAACTAAAACAAATAGAGCAAACTTCCAGAATAGATAATAAAAAATAAATCAATAAAAAAGATGTATGCAGTATAATCGGGGCCTCTCATTACATTATATTTTGGTTCAGTGCCAGACTAAGTGCGAGCTAATATTGTCTTACATTTGTGAATAAAATATCATTGTTTTATTCAGAGATTTACAGTATTTGTGCAAAATAATAGTTATGACATAATTAAATATAAATATAATTACAGGCTCTGGATTCGTTTTTCGTTTGCAGTATAAAACCAAAATACATCTTACTATTTTTGAGAGATTCGTCGTAAAAAAAACTATTTTTTTTTTCAGATATTTGTCTGTACAAAATAATATTTATGCAATATAATCACGGGCTCTTGATTCGTTATTCGTTTGCAATATAAACCAAAATACATTAACCATATAATATAAACCAAAATATAAACCAAAATATTTAATTTGCTGTATTAAATATTTATGCCGTCTCATCAAGGATCCAAAGATTGCCTTGTACTAAATAATATTTTTGCTGATTTTTTTCTGCGATTCAGTTGTGTGATGTTTTAATGATGAATGATGTTTTACTGTATGTTTACTGTATATAAAAAAAAATATGAGTTAGAAAACATTGGTTTTATTTTGTTTAGACAGACTCTCTGTTTTTTGGAATTTTGGAATCCACAGACGCAAAAGAACATGATAATAATAATCAAAAGAATAATATTAATCTTTTTGCTGTTTATTTCCACCATTTAATAATGTTTTAATTATCAATAATTAAAGCTGCTCGTGTCGGCTCATATCGGGAGCATTTTTTATGAAAGATAAACAAACAGCTGTGTGTGAATGGAAAAGAGTGCGCTTTGCCGAGTTTTTATCTACTGTAAAGTCAGATGATCACATTTAAACAATTTATTCATACAGATGTACCTGTTTTACATGGAAAGTTACAGGTTTGGGCTACTGTTATCTACTTCAAATATTTGAAGTTAAAAGCTAAAACTTGAAGATTTGAAGCTAAAACTTCAGCCCTTTTCATATTTTCCCCGTGGTCGTTATTAAAAAATATATATAAATAAAAGTTTTGCCTTCCAAGGCAACAGATTATGGAGCTTCTTGAGCTGCTCAGACCTGCGCGTGCGTCGTACTTACACTCCCCGTCCCGATGTCCAGCTGCTCGCTGCTTTTTGTTTAAAATATGTTTCATTCATCATTAGCCATTATCCATAACTTTATGGGTTTTTCTTTTGACACGTTTTATTTTTATGAAATTTGATTTAGTTAAATGAGAAAATAACCATGGGAGTTTCAAACCCCGCATCCATTCATGTTTCTGTGTGATTGTAATGTTTAATACCCCTACAGTATTCACTTACTGTATGCGGTTTGACTCGCTGTGAGATGCGGTGTGTTATACCCCTATCGCACCTGCTCGGTCTCGCGCTGTGACCGTAGGCTTGATCATGATTCACCCCGAGTCTTTGCGCTGTGATTACGTTTCCATGCTTCCGCGTGAAAAATTCCGCGAAGATCTTCCGCATGTTAAACATGTTTATTTTTTTGCGTGGTAAGATGGAAACGTAATAACAGCACCAAAACTCGCACCGAATCATAATGAACCGCACTTATGGCCCCGCGTGTGAGATAGATGTATTAAACCTCCACTCTGTCATCTCATCGTATTCATTCCATAAGTGCGCTATACAACCAGTGTGTAAGTGTGTAAGTGTGTACAAACAACAGCACAATGCATGTATGAATGGCTGAAACGTTAAGTCAGATGAACGCGCGCGCCGATATGAGAGATTAGATCTTTCAGCACGCCGATGTCAGTCACTAGCAAAGAGCATTTACTGATCACATTTAAACAATTTATTCATACAGATGTACATGTTTTATAGGTCGTTTTTCGTTTGCAGTATGAAACCAAAATACATCTTACTATTTTTGAGAGATTTGCTTTTAAAAAAATCTAAAAAATAAATAAATAAAAATTCAGATATTTGTCTGTACAAAATAATATTTATGCAATATAATCACAGGCTCTTGATTCGTTATTCGTTTGCAATATAAACCAAAATACATTAACCATATAATATAAACCAAAATATAAACCAAAATATTTAATTTGCTGTATTAAATATTTATGCCGTCTCATCAAACTCGCAACTCACTCCGAAGAGCATCCTTCTCTGCCTTGCAAACTCCCAACTCACTTGAAATTTAATATCGTATATAATATTTAATATTGGCATAATATCCCTGCCCCAATTCTAACAGCTGTACAGTATGAGTTGAAATAATAACAGTAGTGTTTTTCTTTACTGAATAGGCAGAGCCTCTGAGTAGGCGGAGCCGTTGATGTCTTTTGTTTCGGCTGTGAGTGGATGCGCTGTAGTAATCCACGTTTTATACAAATTACATAAACTTTTTTCAGTCATGATATACTAACATATATTTCAGTCATGATTTCAGTCATGATATACTAACATATTTTTCGCCGTGTAGTGCGCGCGCAACATCTAAAGGGCGAGCGTTCACACAGCTGACCAAATCGTCATTCTGCGTGCCCCTCCCCCAAACAGCGCAGCGAGGAGCATTTACCTGTTAAACAGGTTTTACAGGTGTGCTTTGCAAAGTCAGACACATACAAATGCAAATGATACTGAATAGCTGTTCTCACCTACAGTATACACTCGGAGAAACTAGAATGAGCAAGAATGAGATTTTTCTTACCATAACATGTAGTGTTATTAATCACTCTACACTGTTTTTAATTACTTTTAATTTTATTTATAAATAAACAAACCAAATAAAATTATTCCATGTGTATTTACCCTTTGTAAAATAGCATTAAAAATGATGGGTCGTGTATCGAGTGATTAAAAAACAATACAAGGCACGTTATGATAAGGAACCTTTCTACAGTACAGTATCTCTTCCATTTCAGTGATTAAAAAACGGTAAAAATGTCAATTTTGGAATCCACAGACGCTCAAACAGCAAAAGAACATGATAATAATAATCAAAATAATATTATTATTCTTTTTGCTTTTTATGTCCACCATTTAATAATGATTTAATTATCAATAATTAAAGCTGCTCACATCGCGCGCTTTCACTTTAAAAATGCAGTGTTTAATCAGCAAGTATATGTCGCCTCTCTTTATGATTGATAAATATTCTGACTGAAACAAATCTGCTCGTGTCGGATTGTTCATTTTTTATGAAAGAGGAGGGGAAACGTTTGCATGATCCTGCGTGTGCGCCTTTAACTTTGATCTAAAGTCAGATGAACGCGCGCGCCGATATGAGAGATTAGATCTTTCAGCACGCCGATGTCAGTTCCTATAGCAAGGAGCATTTACTTATATCTAAACAAAATCACTGATCACATTTAAACAATTTATTCATACAGATGTACATGTTTTATAGGTTTGTTACTGAAGAACTGTGGCAGCGGGCACACCTAAAAATAAACGCAGGATTATTATTTTTTTAATAGTTTTATATAAATAAAAAATGCTTTTATAAATGTGGGCTGTTATCTACAGTACTTCAGTACTTATATTTCACATCTGTGAGGCGAGTATACACGGAGTTTGGGTTCATTTTCTGACGCGCTCAAGTTCACCGAAAACAATACAGAACCCCGTTTAGTGTAATTTATTTCATTTAATAAATCTACTACAAATTTAAAGAACACAAAATATAAGATGACACAAGACCCTGGATTCGTTTTTCGTTTGCAGTATGAAACCAAAATACATCTTACTATTTTTGAGAGATTTGTTTTAAAAAAAAATCTAAAAAATAAATAAATAAAAATTCAGATATTTGTCTGTACAAAATAATATTTATGCAATATAATCACAGGCTCTTGATTCGTTATTCGTTTGCAATATAAACCAAAATACATTAACCATATAATATAAACCAAAATATAAACCAAAATATTTAATTTGCTGTATTAAATATTTATGCCGTCTCATCAAACTCGCAACTCACTCCGAAGAGCATCCTTCTCTGCCTTGCAAACTCCCAACTCACTTGAAATTTAATATCGTATATAATATTTAATATTGGCATAATATCCCTGCCCCAATTCTAACAGCTGTACAGTATGAGTTGAAATAATAACAGTAGTGTTTTTCTTTACTGAATAGGCAGAGCCTCTGAATAGGCGGAGCCGTTGATGTCTTTTGTTTCGGCTGTGAGTGGATGCGCTGTAGTAATCCACGTTTTATACAAATTACATAAACTTTTTTCAGTCATGATATACTAACATATATTTCAGTCATGATTTCAGTCATGATATACTAACATATTTTTCGCCGTGTAGTGCGCGCGCAACATCTAAAGGGCGAGCGTTCACACAGCTGACCAAATCGTCATTCTGCGTGCCCCTCCCCCAAACAGCGCAGCGAGGAGCATTTACCTGTTAAACAGGTTTTACAGGTGTGCTTTGCAAAGTCAGACACATACAAATGCAAATGATACTGAATAGCTGTTCTCACCTACAGTATACACTCGGAGAAACTAGAATGAGCAAGAATGAGATTTTTCTTACCATAACATGTAGTGTTATTAATCACTCTACACTGTTTTTAATTACTTTTAATTTTATTTATAAATAAACAAACCAAATAAAATTATTCCATGTGTATTTACCCTTTGTAAAATAGCATTAAAAATGATGGGTCGTGTATCGAGCGATTAAAAAACAATACAAGGCACGTTATGATAAGGAACCTTTCTACAGTACAGTATCTCTTCCATTTCAGTGATTAAAAAACGGTAAAAATGTCAATTTTGGAATCCACAGACGCTCAAACAGCAAAAGAACATGATAATAATAATCAAAATAATATTATTATTCTTTTTGCTTTTTATGTCCACCATTTAATAATGATTTAATTATCAATAATTAAAGCTGCTCACATCGCGCGCTTTCACTTTAAAAATGCAGTGTTTAATCAGCAAGTATATGTCGCCTCTCTTTATGATTGATAAATATTCTGACTGAAACAAATCTGCTCGTGTCGGATTGTTCATTTTTTATGAAAGAGGAGGGGAAACGTTTGCATGATCCTGCGTGTGCGCCTTTAACTTTGATCTAAAGTCAGATGAACGCGCGCGCCGATATGAGAGATTAGATCTTTCAGCACGCCGATGTCAGTCCCTATAGCAAGGAGCATTTACTTATATCTAAACAAAATCACTGATCACATTTAAACAATTTATTCATACAGATGTACATGTTTTATAGGTTTGTTACTGAAGAACTGTGGCAGCGGGCACACCTAAAAATAAACGCAGGATTATTATTTTTTTTATAGTTTTATATAAATAAAAAATGCTTTTATAAATGTGGGCTGTTATCTACAGTACTTCAGTACTTATATTTCACGTCTGTGAGGCGAGTATACACGGAGTTTGGGTTCATTTTCTGACGCGCTCAAGTTCACCGAAAACAATACAGAACCCCGTTTAGTGTAATTTATTTCATTTAATAAATCTACTACAAATTTAAAGAACACAAAATATAAGATGACACAAGACCCTGGATTCGTTTTTCGTTTGCAGTATAAAACCAAAATACACCTTACTATTTTTGAGAGATTTGTTTTAAAAAAAAATCTAAAAAATAAATAAATAAAAATTCAGATATTTGTCTGTACAAAATAATATTTATGCAATATAATCACAGGCTCTTGATTCGTTATGATTGCCCCAATTCTAACAGCTGTACAGTATGAATTGAAATAATAAGTCAGATGAACGCGCGCGCCGATATGAGAGATTAGATCTTTCAGCACGCCGATGTCAGTCACTACAGTAGCAAGGAGCATTTACTGATCACATTTAAACAATTTATTCATACAGATGTACATGTTTTATAGGTTTGTTACTGAAGAACTATGGCAGCGGGCACACCTAAAAATAAACGCAGGATTATTTTTTTATATAGTTTTATATAAATAAAAAATGTTTTTATAAATGTGGGCTACTGTTATCTACTTCAAATATTTGTTAAACAGGCTGGAAACTCACTCTGACCATTTTAATAATTCATTGATAAGATAGTGATTCCTTTGGTTATGGCTATGCTGATCATGTCATCTCGTCGTCAGTGAGCGCGCCTATACAGTAATTCACTTCTCATACGAATTACATAATCTAATATTTTTTTTTTCATTAGTTTATATTAAAGCAGATATTTCTCTTTCTATAAGTATATATTTTTCACATCTGTGAGGCGAGTATACACGGAGTTTGGGTTCATTTTCTGACGCGCTCAAGTTCACCAAAATCAATACAGAACCCCGTTTACTTTATTTATTTAACAAAATCATAAAGTTTTTTCGTCATTGTGAGTGCACCTAAATAAAAGTAGAGTCTTTGCCGAGTTTTGATCTAAAGTCAGATGAACGCGCGCCGATATGAGAGATTAGATATCTCTTTCAGCAAACACATATTAATGGTGTTAAATAAGCGCTATGCGGCGCTGGGAGAAACGCACGCCGATGTCAGTCCCTAGCATTTACTTACATCTAAACTGAGTCATTTACATAAATCACTGATCACATTTAAACAATTTATTCATACAGATGTACATGTTTTATAGGTTTGTTACTGAAGAACTTTGGCAGCGGGCACACCTAATAATAAATGCCGGATTATTATTATTATTTTTATTTATAGTTTTATATAAATAAAAATGCTTTTATAAATGTGGGCTACTGTTATCTACTTCAAATATTTGTTAAAACAGCGGGGGAAATTCACTCTGACCATTTTAATAATTCATTGATAAGGTAGTGATTCCTTTGGCTGTGCTGATCATGTCATCTCGTCGTCAGTGAGCGCGCCTATAATTCACTTCTCATACGAATGACATAATCTAATTTTTTTTTTCATTAGTTTATATTAAAGCAGATATTTCTCTTTCTATAAGTATATATTTTTCACGTCTGTGAGGCGAGTATACACGGAGCTTGGGTTCATTTTCTGACGCACCAAAATCAATACAGAACCCCGTTTACTTTATTTATTTAACAAAATCATAAAGTTTTTCGTCATTGTGTGTGCACCTAAATAAAAGTAGAGTCTTATGAGTCTTATGAAAGCTCCAAGATGACACAAGACCCTACACGTAGCCTTTCTACTATAATTACACAGTTTACAACGTTTACGTTGCTTAAATTCGATCCTAAAAAACTGAATTTAATTTTAATTATAAATTTGTACTGTAATGTTACTACTGTGATTATGAATTCGTTTATTTACAATGTTTCACTTTATTTTATCTGCAACGACGTGCAGCTGTGGACGACCTGCGCCTCATTAAGCCTGGAGAGAACGAGCTGATGCCTGAGGCGTCAGTCTATAGTTATATAGCGCCACTCAGTGGTAAAAGCCAGCAAACGCACAAACCCAAATGCTGACGCCATAGGCTGCGACGGTAGAAGTCGCATACTGCCTGTGCACCCACTGTAGGTTGGACTATTGTAATGCCTTACTGTCTTGTTGTTCTGTTAGGTGCATAAACAAGCTTCAGCTAGTCCAGAATGCAGCAGCGAGAGTCCTCACTAGAACCAGAAGATATGAGCACATCACCCCTATCCTATCTTCACTACATTGGCTCCCCGTGAAGTTTCGCATTGATTTTAAAATACTACTCTTGACCTATAAAGCATTAAATGGTCTCGCGCCGCCGTATCTGAGCGAACTGCTAGTGTCTTAGGATCCGCCACGCCTACTTCGATCAAAGGATGCAGGCTGCTTGTCAGTACCGCGTATTATGAAAACTACAGCTGGGGGCAGATCTTTTTCTTACAAAGCCCCAAAATTATGGAACAGTCTTCCAAATAGTGTTCGGGACTCAGACATAGTCTCAGTGTTTAAGTCTAGGCTAAAAACCTATTTATTTAGCCAAGCATTTTTATAAATAGATTTGTCTTAGGTAAAGGAGCAGATCTGGGGGACTCATGGACGTAGAGTATTATGGTGAACTGGTATGTTTAGATGCTGTCTTCCTCACTCTCATTTGATCACTCAGGTTTGTTGACGGTGAGGTGATTGTATGCTTTACATCTCAGGGAGCCCTCATGTTTGTGTTTCCTTCTGGCTCTCCCTTTTAGTTAAGCTGTCATAGTTAGTCCTGCCGGAGTCCCTGCTTGCACTCTACAGTAAATATACATTCACATTATGTTACTGTGACCATACCTAATTGCCATCTCTCCTCTTCTTCTCTTCCTCCCCCTCTTCCCTCTCTCCCCCTGTCTCCCCCCTTCACTCTTTCTCTCTCTCTCTGTCGAGCTACACATGTCATTCCTGAGCTAGTGATCCAGACTCCCTCTGCCCTCCGGACCTGTATGATCCATCCTGGTGCCCCTTTTCTGGTTGGAGGTCTCGTCGCATGGATGCCCCGTGTGTCTCTCTCGGAAGCGTCTGGTGTCTGGGGATGATTCTATCTACTTAGAAGATGGTTCTGGCCTCAACTGGTGTTGTCAGCTGTTTCTCTGAGGACTTGACAATTCGATAGTTCAGGACTGGAACTTTCTACAAGTCTATCTGAGTCTCCAATAACTACCTGGACTCCATTTTAACATCAATTAAGATCAACTATTATAGCTGAACTGCCTGCCACCTAACACACTGTATACTGTAAATGCAGATCATTTCCTGCTACAGTATCTGTTTCACCCAAATGAGGATGGGTTCCCTGTTGAGTCTGGTTCCTCTCAAGGTTTCTTCCTATTACCATCTCAGGGAGTCCTTGCCACTGTCGCCCTCGGCTTGATCACCAGGGACTATCTGACCATTTTGATTCATTGACATTCACATTCTATACAAACTCAAATAATTCTTTTGATTGTGTAAAGCTGTTTTGAGACAATGTCAATTGCTAAAAGCGCTATACAAATAAAATTTAATTGAACTGAAATAATTATCACTCTGACTGGTACAAGTTAAAAAGATCCGTTGCCTGGATCCTTCGTATCAAGGACATGCTTAAACAGAGAACGAAAAGGAGTAAAGGACCTGCAGATGACTCAATGACCGAAAGCCAAAAGTCTCTGACAATTCAGGACTTGACAAGATCAGAAAACGAAATCATTAAGTTCATTCAAAGCCAAAAACTCAAAAAAGAAATTTCCACGCTGCAAAAACGTAATGCCACTGTAAAAAGAAACAGTTGTCTGTCCAAACTGGACCCAGTACTGCAGGATGGATTGCTGAGAGTCGGAGGACGTCTCGGTAGGTCTGCAATGCCTGAGCACGTTAAACACCCAGTCATTATACCTAAAGATTCACACGTTACAACGTTAATCTTAAGAGACATTCATGAAAAGGTTGGACATTTTGGTAGAAACTACATGCTTTCAGAATTGCGGCAGAAATACTGGATCCCAAACGCTAACTCCCTCGTGAGAAAGTTTCTCTCCAGGTGTGTGACATGTAGAAAGATTAGTGCAGGTGGACAAAAAATGTCAGAACTACCGTGTGACAGAATAACACCAGATCACTCACCCTTCACTAACGTAGGAGTTGAATATTTCGGACCCTTCGTGGTCAAACTAGGCAGAAGTAACGTTAAAAGGTATGGCGTATTGTTTACCTGTCTGACAACAAGAGCCGTGCATATTGAAGTTGCGCAATCACTGGACATAGACACCTGTGTGAATGCCATTCGATGCTTTGTGTGCAGGAGAGGTCAGGTGTCAATTATGAGAAGCGACAATGGAACAAACTTACAGTATAGGCGCTGAGACTGAATTGCGCAAGGCTATTCAGCAGTGGAATCAGTCAAAAATTGAAAGCGTCCTCATGCAAAAGGGAATACAGTGGATATTCATATTATATTATAATATTATATATAATATGGGTCTCATTTCGGTTGAATATGGGAAAGACAGATCAGATCAGTTAGAAAGATCTTGAGATCAGTACTGAAGGAACAAACACTAAATGATGAGAGCTTGCATACATTTCTATGTGAAGTGGAAGCAATAATGAATGACCGACCCCTCACCACTGTTACGGACGATCCCACAGATCTGGAACCCTTGACACCCAACCATCTGTTATGACTGTTGGTTTGGTACGTAAATGTAAACACTTTGAGACAAATACTATACACTTAAAAGATTTAAAAAGGTTT
>CM060109.1:27688891-27771391 GCA_030522415.1 Channallabes apus
CAGCGAGAGCCTTCTTAAGACAGCTGCACTTTCATTCTTTCATGATACTGTCTTGCCTTACAACCACATCCTGAAATTTGTGCCAAATAAGAAGATTTAGGGGAAACTTCCTTCTCATAATTTGTGCAGCCTTACTGCCCCTATAAAATCTAGCTTCATCTACTGTATCTCGTCTCCACATCACAGCATTCCTGAGATCTCACTCCTTCCTCTCACATCACTGTTGTGCTCCATCTCTTCTTCATATCACACCACTGTAATCTCTCTAATATTTACATAATCTGTTAACCTGTATTCTTGACATCAATGTGGTCCATACATTTTGGAACAAAACAGGCTTTTTTTTTTTTTGCATTTGACCTCTGTACACCATCACCTTAAATTTGAAATGAAAAACTCAAGATGTGAGTTAAATCAAAGCATTCACCTTTAGGGTTTGACAAAATTGTCATTAGTTGCTCAGGAATTACTGCAATTTTCATACACATAAACCCATTTTGGGGGTGGTCATAAAGACCCACAAACAAACATGATTATATACATAAAAATTTTCTTTAATACTTGCATGAAAATCAGTGGCAGTCAATGATTGCCTTAAGTCTGGAACCCATGCACATGACCAAATGCAGAGTTTCCTCCCTTTAGATACTTTGCCAGGTCTTAACTGCAGCTGCTGCTTGTTTGCAGGTCTTTCTGCCTTCAGTCTTGTCTTCAGTAAGTGAAAGCAGGCTCTATTGGGTGCAGAGCCGATAACTGGCTTGGCTAGTGAAAAACATCCCCACACTTTGCCCTGAGCTTTCACTGTGTCTTTTCAGTTTTGCAGGATTTGGTTGAATCTGAGCATAGAGTATAGCCGTGTACATTTCAGAATTCATCTTGGTACTTTTATCAGTTGTCAGGATCAACTGGCAAACATATGCACTTATGCCATAACACTGCTTCCACCATATTTGACAGTTGATGTACAAGTCCTTCTCAAAAAATTAGCATATTGTGATAAAGTTCGTTATTTTCTGTAATGTACTGATAAACATTAGACTTTCATATATTTTAGATTCATTACACACAACTGAAGTAGTTCAAGCCTTTTATTGTTTTAATATTGATGATTGTGGCATACAGCTCATGAAAACCCAAAATCCCCATCTCAAAAAATTAGCATATCATGAAAAGGTTCTCTAAACGAGCTATTAACCTAATCATCTGAATCAACTAATTAACTCTAGACACCTACAAAAGATTCCTAAGGCTTTTAAAAACTCCCAGCCTGGTTCATTAATCAAAACCGCAATCATGGGTAAGACTGCCGACCTGACTGTTGTCCAGAAGGCCATCATTGACACCCTCAAGCAAGAGGGTAAGACACAAAGAAATTTCTGAACGAATAGGCTGTTCCCAGAGTGCTGTATCAAGGCACCTCAGTGGGAAGTCTGTGGGAAGGAAAAAGTGTGGCAGAAAACGCTGCACAACGAGAAGAGGTGACCGGGCCCTGAGGAAGATTGTGGAGAAGGACCGATTCCAGACCTTGGGGGACCTGCGGAAGAAGTGGACTGAGTCTGGAGTAGAAACATCCAGAGCCACCGTGTACAGGCGTGTGCAGGAAATGGGCTACAGGTTGCAAATTTTGCATGTCATTCGGAAATCAAGGTGCCAGAGTCTGGAGGAAGACTGGGGAGAGGGAAATGCCAAAATGCCTGAAGTCCAGTGTCAAGTACCCACAGTCAGTGATGGTCTGGGGTGCCATGTCAGCTGCTGGTGTTGGTTCACTGTGTTTTATCAAGGGCAGGGTCAATGCAGCTAGCTATCAGGAGATTTTGGAGCACTTCATGCTTCCATCTGCTGAAAAGCTTTATGGAGATGAAGATTTCATTTTTCAGCACGACCTGGCACCTGCTCACAGTGCCAAAACCACTGGTAAATGGTTTACTGACCATGGTATTACTGTGCTCAATTGGCCTGCCAACTCTCCTGACCTGAACCCCATAAAGAATCTGTGGGATATTGTGAAGAGAAAGTTGAGAGACACAAGACACAATCTGCAAAAGGATTCCTGACCAAGTATTGAGTGCATAACTGAATATAATTATTTGAAGGTGACTTTTTTTGTATTAAAAACACTTTTCTTTTATTGGTCGGATGAAATATGCTAATTTTTTGAGATAGGGATTTTGGGTTTTCATGAGCTGTATGCCACAATCAGTCATCAATATTAAAACAATAAAAGGCTTGAACTACTTCAGTTGTGTGTAATGAATCTAAAATATATGAAAGTCTACTGTTTATCAGTACATTACAAAAAATAAAACTTTCACAGTATGCTAATTTTTTGAGAAGGACCTGCATTGTGCTTTGCATCATGAACTGTTCATTCGCCATAATTTTTTTTCCAAATGCAAATGTAACACTCAGTACCATCTCCAGGGACTTTAATCTGCTTGATTAGTTATGGATTAACAAGGGAACAGGCCATGCAACCGCTGTAAGCCATTTGTTCCATTATTTATGACCACAAAATGAGTGCATGTGTATGAAAATGGCTATGGTTTCTGAAAGGTTAATTCCACTCTTCTGTCAAACTCCTTGAATTAAAGCTAAAGGTCTTGACTTTGCTCATGTCTTGAGTGTTTCGTTTATATTCAGTGTGATGATGTACAGAGGCCAAATGCCAAAAAAATTCTTTGTTTCAAAATGTATGGACTTGACAGTATGATGAATGAGTAAAAACTGGGTTCAATTGACTGACCTCAAGGCCAATAAACAGAAGATGGTAAAATGGGAGTTTTTTTTAATGGGACAACAAATGCCCAACATGTGTTCAGTAAACAAGCTAACTCAGATGATACATGAGCAGCAGGATCACAGACTAACTTCTCCTCTTGTGATCAAACATGGCACTCCCTAATTCATCCAAGTCCTAGAGAACAATACTAGTTATTAACCAGAACTTCAAATACATTTTTGACACAACCAGCGTTAGAATCAGGCATGAGTAATTTACTGATTCAAGAGGATTATTGTGTTTTAGTTTTAAAATTACAAGGATACACCAGATCACAGCAACTGACTGGAATTACTACATAAATGAATTGTGGAGATAACTGTGAAATATAAAAGTTCTATATTGCATTGCGTGTATATCTGCAACATGAAATCTGGGTAGAGTAGGACCTCTTGTA
Source organism: Channallabes apus (assembly GCA_030522415.1). Classification (NCBI taxonomy): domain Eukaryota; kingdom Metazoa; phylum Chordata; class Actinopteri; order Siluriformes; family Clariidae; genus Channallabes; species Channallabes apus. The sequence continues at coordinate 27,692,068 of CM060109.1, forward strand.
CTGCTCCTTGCTGTACCATTGGATCAGTTCTATACAGCATGTACATCTGTAAAAAAACAACAACAACAAAAACCCAACTAAATTGTTTAGAAGTATTTTACAAAATATGTAAAATTAGAATGCTTCATGCATTGCTTTACTGATACAGAGCTGATTACAGCAAAAAAAAAATTCTATAAATATGGATAATTGCCATTGCATATCCACAACAAAACTTATTAATAAGTCACCGCTGTCCTGCAGCATGGGGTTAAGTGGACTGCCTGCTACAACAAATTAGTCCTGACCATCCTAGTTAAAAAGTCTCTCCAAAGATCATGTAAGAGCCATCTGCACTGTAGAGCCCAATTTCATCCGAATATCAAATAAGTGTTTTATGCTCTTTTAAACCATGCCTCAAACTCTTGGTGAACAAACAGTACAATAACTTGCGCTTAGTGTGGACAGTTCCTTAACAATCCAAATAAAGGTTCAGTTGTATACGGTCTATGTAATACAGTGGAATTCCCCCCCCCCCCCCCCCCCAGTTTGTATTAATCATTAAAGAAACATTAGAATGGAAATGTAAAATTATTATTTTTTTAATATATATATGGTGGAAATATTTTAATAACCGAAATGGTTCTGTGTGATGTGAACCTATGATACATCAGGGCTTCCAATGACCTCTGATGATCACTGTGTGCAAATTGATCCTGCATTATGTGACAAAATATGAGAGCTTTTACTATACTAAGAAAGTACATAAAACACGACTACAAAAGAGATTTGCACCCCACATCTTTTTCTTCCTGTGCATTTACAGGAATTAAATACTTTGTACTCTATATGGAAAACACTAATAAGATATGTTTTCATTTTCCTTTTTTGACAATCATAGTGAGGTCAGAAGGGGTGATTTGGCAGCTCACTGTAAAACAATATATCTAGATTCATTAATTGCGGTCAACACAGCAACAGGCCTAAAATTCACGCTTTGGTGTTTTGTTTCCTGTTCTGCAGAAGTTTAAAAATATATGTAACAAAAGGTTTTAGTGAGCAATAAAGAATTCACATTTCTACCTCTTAGCCTCCTAGCAAACACTAGTCCGACGACGACGTCGTGTCCCTGGCCAAAAACAGTTGCGGTAGGACAGCATTAATTGGTAAAAATATGTGACACAGAACATTTCCTAAAAATACATTCAGAGAGGTTTGTACACATCTACTGTTGTTTGGGGTTGCATGTATACCTGTTACTTTGACTTTTAGTTAAGTGTTGTTCAATATATACCATCCAAGAAAAAATTTGGAAAATTTATGACCATTTGTGACAGTTGTTGTGAATCAGATAATATCAAATCTGTTCAACTGTCATTTTGGAGCTATTTTTTCAACCACGAAGGGACATACGCCATTTCAACAGTCATCAGACATCCAAATGTTTGCTGGACTTTGATTTACAGTTCATAGATTGTGACCCTTAGAGTTTCAACACCTCTTTACATTTCATTCACTTTTGTTCCCTGCTGCATATAAATTTGTCTTGGAATTAGGGGTAATTTGCCATTGGTAAGCCAAATGGCAATCATTCATCATTATTACTTTTCTGTATCAATATAAGAGTTTAGTTACCAAATGTGATTGTGTGATACTGTAGCCTCTCTGGTCATATACAGTAATTTAGCAAGTGCAGCACCTTAACAAACACTTCTATGCAAGTAAAGCTTCAAGAAACTAATAAGGAGGAAATGCTAATAACAGTGAAGTTTCGTGTTTACAACAATACTACTGTACTGTACGTTGTGTTCAGTAATAATAGACATGTGCTTGTGATATGCTGAGGATACAGTAATCAGCCCTAAAAACCACAGGACTCCTAAAATAAGGCAGAAAACATGCATGGCCTGTCTTTATTACACAAACTCAGCCTGTCTGCAGCAAAGCGAATCCAAAGCACATTTTGTGAAACAGGAAATTCCTCATATAGGCCTGAAACGCAGCAATTTAAACCAATCGGTCATCTAAAAGCACTTCGACAACAACAGAAGAGCTAACGGATCTGTTCTGATTCTTTAAAAAAAACACACAAAAAAACAGCAACGCTGTATCTATGCTGCAGCATCCTAGTGAACCCCAAAGCGCCGAGATCACCATAGTGAAGAGAGAGGAGAGAAAAGAACAGAAACAGGAGAAGGTTTCTGTTACATCCGCACAATGCTGCTCACTGCATTCAATAGCAAACACAATTTCGGCAGAAACACTCAGTTCAAGCCCGACATACCTTCGACAATCACACAGACTCTCTCGAGAAACACTGATAAAATTGGGTCCTGTTTGTTTACTGCTTTTACACAAACCGCCACGAAGCAAACATGTCCATCTTTAAGTAAAAATAAAACACATAAATAAACTTACGCTTCAATCACATCCACGTTCCATTTTCGAAGTGTTTGCAGCCGTATTCTTTTTTTTTTTTTTTTTTCACTTTTATGGATTATATATATGCACCTGATCCGCTTTCTCTGCAGTGTATATATAAACCCTAGACTCGCCCTTTTCACTCCGTCATCCGGCGTGACGTAAGATTTCGCTCGCGAAAGACTCCGCCCCTTTCTCAGTCACATCGCCCGCAATCTCGCACCATGCCACTGACGTCAGGTGACGTTAAAGCTGTGATGTAAAATATTATCGTTGACCTAGACAAAACACATCTGTCTGGATGTCTGGCTCTATTTTAGGTGGAACGTAAAGCATTTGTTTATGGCAAGGTGTTGCATTTGATTTGTGAATGGCAAATTTAGGCGCCTATAATTTCACCATAAATCCGTATACATAAACGTTTTCAAATTTCAAATGTTGCCTCTTATATAACATAAACTTTCGGTGTAATTATTTTGAGAAACACTATAATTACAATTTACCTTAAAAATAATCATCGGATGTTTTCATTATTGTACCCCATAAATCCATTTAACAACTTATTCACTCATCGTCTATACCGCTTTATTGGACTATATTTATTCCTAGTCTGGAGCCTATCCCAGGAGCCTTGGGGCACGAGGCAGGGTACATCCTGGACAGAGTACCAATCCATCGCAGGGCACACACATAAACACATACATGCACTCATCCACACACTAAAAGCAATTTGAAATCCCACTTAGCTTAATCTGCAGGCCTTTGGACAGTGGGATGAAACCGGAGTACCCAGAGGAAACCCACCAAGCACGGGGAGAACATGCAAACTCCATGCACACAGAGACAGGAATCGAGACTGGCTGGAAATCGAACCCGGACCCTGGAGATGCAAGGTGACATTGCGAATCACTACACCACACCCACAATGGGGCGGCACCCATTTACTCAACCCTTGATTAAAAGTTAATGTCCAAAAGAAAAAGCATCATCCGAATTTTCTGAAAGTCATGAGAAGAAGAAAAGTGGGTTTTGTCATTGCTCTTTCTGTTTGTTTTTATTTATATTTTTATGGAGTGCAACAAACCAACATGCTACAAATAATGAAAAGGCGTTGCTGAGTCTGTACAGTATGTACAATACATCATACGAGTACTGAAAATACCTACAGATACAGAAAACACGTGTAAGTGCTGAACATATCTGCAGACACAGAAAACATATGCAAGCGCTAAAAATTCCTGCAGATACAGAAAACATGTGCAGTGCTGAAAATACCTGCAAATACTGAAACCCCTGCAGATACAGACAATACATGCAAGTGATTAAAACACTTGTAAATACGAAAATACTTGCAGGTACAGAAAACAACTGCAAATATTGAACACCTGCAGATACATAACACATGTGCAAATACTGAAACACCTGCAGATACAGAAACAAACACCTGCAGATACAGAAAACACATGTAAGTGCTGACAGCACATGCAAGTACTGAAACACCTGCAGATACACACACATGTTCAAGTACTGAACTGCAAATACTGTAATATGGGCAGATACGGAAAACACCTTTGAATACTGATACACCTGCAAATACAAAAAAACACATGCAAGTGCTCTAAATATATGCAAATCTAGAAAACATTTGCAAGTATACTACAAACATACAAATACAGAAAACACCTGCAAGTACTAAAACACTTGCATATAAAGAAAACGACTGCAAACACTAAAAACTCAGCACTATAGATTGTTTAGACATGATAAGGCTGCAGTTAAAAAAAAAAAAGGATTAACCCCTTTCAGCCAAAATAACATTTTGACCTTGATAGGTAAGGTCATTTTGAAAGTATCACCCTCTTAATCAAATTAGAAATAACAATATACCTAACAAATAACAATTCTCAGTAAACGTAACAATTAAATACTTTTAAGCAAATTATCAGAATAGTTAATGTCAATACAACAAAAATAATCACAATAAAACAAAGTACATTACATGTGCTATCGTGTATTAGTAAAAATAAATAAAATAATAATAATAATAATAGTGGCGCGGTGGTGTAGTGGTTAGCACTTTCGCCTTGCACCTCCAGAGTCCGGGTTCGATTCCCCGGCCAGGCTCGATTCCCGTCTCTGTGTGCATGGAGTTTGCATGTTCTCCCCGTGCTTGGTGGGTTTCCTCCGGGTACTCCGGTTTCCTCCCACAGTCCAAAGATATGCAGATTAGGCTAATTGGCGTTCCCAAATTGCCCGTAGTGTGTGATTGGGTGTGTGAGTGTGTGTATGTGTGTGTGCCCTGCGATGGATTGGCACCCTGTCCAGGGTGTACCCCGCCTAGTGCCCGAAGTCTCCTGGGATAGGCTCCAGGTCCCCCGCGACCCTGAACACAGGATTAAGCGGTATAGAAAATGAATGAATGAATGAATGAATGAATGAATAATAATAATAACACAGTATTCAAATAAAAAGGTGAAAAGGTCGAACTTTGCAATAAATCTTGTCAAATGGCTCCATCTATAGTTTAACACTGAGTACTACTACCACAAACGTTATCATGTGTGTGTCTCAGTTAGGTTTATCAATTCTAGTCCCACAGGACCCTCCTCGTTTTTTCCTGCTCTGGTTAAAAAACTTGCTTAAGCATATATATAGGTTTTTGGAAGCCACGAAGGCCAATTAATAAGAATAGAACAGTAAGTTTGTTTGTTTCGGGTGCCGGTGGAACGCTACTTTAAAAGCCAAGCCGCGCTCCAATCAGGATACAGTCTCTACAGCAGCAGGCGTGTAGTATAAACACCTGCACAGGTAAAACCCGCAGAGCAAGGTGCAGGCAGTGTGCGGAACACAAACTAGGAACGCTCAAGGCATGGAATTTTACTTTTTACAGAAGGACCGTTTTGAAATCTTGATAGGCGTGTGAAATATAAATAAAGTTTCTAAATTTAGATTTTTTTGGTTTCTTTTTTACCCGGGATTTTACACAGCAATAGACAGCAAAAGAAGAACACAAGAACATTTTTAATTATTGTCCTTTTCTTCCAAAGTGGACAAAAATGTTCTTTACATCTAACTCGAAACCCATTATTATTTTTGTAATATCATGTTCAGCACTGGTGCTGCTGTCCGCTGCTGTGGTGCATTTACCAACAACAAGCAACTCTCCAACTCAGCGTACACCACAGAAACCAACTCACGACGCGCCTCAGTCGTTTCCTGAACCAGAGACGAATATTCCTATGTTTGTGGTGAATTACTCCCGTGTTCAGATTCCGTTCGAGATAACATTATGGGTGCTACTTGCGTCATTTGCGAAAATAGGTAAGCAAACACAGGAGTCCTCACACGTCCTTAAAATTAATCACTGCTGATAACGAGTTTCTGTTACAAGCAGGTTACCTTTGTGTATTTTTCTGCATTCTCGACTGAGTCAAGATTATGTTCATGCTCTCATTGTATATAGTTTATAGGCTTGAGGTATATTCACAGTGACTTACTGTATCGTGTAATTTCTCTATAACTCCTGAATTCGTAACCACACAAGCACTAGTTCAGGAAAAAAAAATCTGTTAACCCAAAAATATCTGTTAACCCAGAACCCATATGTCTTAATGTAGTAAGCTTATCATGTTTTACTGAAAGGTGACATGAATTTATGAAATTTTAAATTTCAGATTAATTTAGAAAATACTCATACACAGCTTGAGTAATGGTTGATATACTATTTTGTATAATAAGAAAATGGCATTCAAAATTTCAGGATTAAAACAACTGGTAAAGTTTAAATGACAGTTTTTCATTCTCATTTATTATTCATGTGTCATATACTGTATATATATATATATATATATATATATATATATATACAGGTCCTTCTCAAAAAAATTGCATATTGTGATAAAGTTCATTATTTTCTGTAATGTACTGATAAACATTAGACTTTCATATATTTTAGATTCATTACACACAACTGAAGTAGTTCAAGCCTTTTATTGTTTTAATATTGATGATTGTGGCATACAGCTCATGAAAACCCCAAATCCCTATCTCAAAAAATTAGCATATCATGAAAAGGTTCTCTAAACGAGCTATTAACCTAATCATCTGAATCAACTAATTAACTCTAAACACCTTCAAAAGATTCCTGAGGCTTTTAAAAACTCCCAGCCTGGTTCATTACTCAAAACCGCAATCATGGGTAAGACTGCCGACCTGACTGCTGTCCAGAAGGCCATCATTGACACCCTCAAGCATGAGGGTAAGACACAGAAAGACATTTCTGAATGAATAGGCTGTTCCCAGAGTGCTGTATCAAGGCACCTCAGTGGGAAGTCTGTGGGAAGGAAAAAGTGTGGCAGAAAACGCTGCACAACGAGAAGAGGTGACCGGGCCCTGAGGAAGATTGTGGAGAAGGACCGATTCCAGACCTTGGGGGACCTGCGGAAGCAGTGGACTGAGTCTGGAGTAGAAACATCCAGAGCCACCGTGTACAGGTGTGTGCAGGAAATGGGCTACAGGTTGCAAAGTTTGCATGTCATTCGGAAATCAAGGTGCCAGAGTCTGGAGGAAGACTGGGGAGAGGGAAATCCCAAAATGCCTGAAGTCCAGTGTCAAGTACCCACAGTCAGTGATGGTCTGGGGTGCCATGTCAGCTGCTGGTGTTGGTCCACTGTGTTTTATCAAGGGCAGAGTCAATGCAGCTAGCTATCAGGAGATTTTGGAGCACTTCATGCTTCCATCTGCTGAAAAGCTTTATGGAGATGAAGATTTCATTTTTCAGCACGACCTGGCACCTGCTCACAGTGCCAAAACCACTGGTAAATGGTTTACTGACCATGGTATTACTGTGCTCAATTGGCCTGCCAACTCTCCTGACCTGAAGCCCATAGAGAATCTGTGGGATATTGTGAAGAGAAAGTTGAGAGACACAAGACACAAGAATCTGCAAAAGGATTCCCGACCAAGTATTGAGTGCATAACTGAACATAATTATTTGAAGGTTGACTTTTTTTGTATTAAAAACACTTTTCTTTTATTGGTCGGATGAAATATGCTAATTTTTTGAGATAGAGATTTTGGGTTTTCATGAGCTGTATGCCACAATCATCAATATTAAAACAATAAAAGGCTTGAACTACTTCAGTTGTGTGTAATGAATCTAAAATATATGAAAGTCTAATGTTTATCAGTACATTACAGAAAATAATGAACTTTATCACAATATGCAAAATTTTTGAGAAGGACCTGTGTGTGTGTTGTATGTATGTATATATATATATATATATATATATATATATATATATATATATATATATATATAAATAAACCTTTTTCTTTACCTTCTACAACAGGCTTCCATGTGTATCATAAAATCACAGTATGGATACCAGAGACCTGCTTGCTCATTGCTATTGGGCTGGTAGTGGGAGGCATTATGCACGCTGTACACGAGGAGCCCCCAGCTGTCCTCACCTCCAGTGCTTTCTTCCTCTACATGTTGCCACCCATTGTCCTGGACTCGGCTTACTTCATGCCCACTCGGGCCTTTTTTGAGAATATGGGCACAGTGATGTGGTTTTCTATTCTGGGCACCTTGTGGAACTCCATTGGAATTGGAATCTCTCTTTTCGGTATTTGCCAAATCCAGCCCCTTGGTCTTCAGGATATCAACCTGCAAGAAAATCTGCTGTTTGCCTCCATTATTGCCTCTGTGGATCCAGTGGCAGTGCTCACTGTATTTGAGGATGTCAACATCCATGAGCAGCTTTACATTGTGGCATTTGGCGAGTCCTTATTTAATGATGCTGTCACTGTGGTGAGTGGTGAATACTATGATTAGCCATATAAAACATCTAAGTAAGGAGTAGACTATTTGAGATAATTAGATATACTGAATAAAAGAAGGTGCTATAAGGGAATTGATCTCCCTTTAGATTTGTTATACCGTAGGTTTTATATACAGTATATTGCTGTAGAGTCAGAAAGTTTTGTAAAAATGCACCCATGACTGAACATACATTTACATTACAACATGTACATTTGCAGAAATAGCAAAATCATTATTATATTAGTGATATTCGTTTTATTCTGCTGTGGAACCACATGAGCAGTTTCGGTAAAGAAATATCCTCTTGTTGTGAACAGGTGAATGCACAACATTTTACATATTAGATCACAGTAATCTGAAACACCAGCAAATCTGACTTAGTCCGAACATACCGAACATACCTGAGCTTTTTGGTTTTGTGTTTTGTTTTTTATCAGTATAACTTTATCATAAAATGTTGAAACTAAAGTTATAAGCAGGCTCTGTTCAGTAGCCATACAGGATGCCATTTGTGCCTGTCTCTGTTGGGAAATCTTTTGTTTTCTTTAGAGTACCTGACAAAAAGTGCAAACATTCAATCATATAAGAGCAGGTGTGGCCAGCCCCTGTGGGAATAGAGATACAAAGGCATGGGAAAGGAGAATGAAATCTATTGCTGTCAGGCTAGAAAAATGCCTTTAAATACAGACAGTTTTTCTTTAAACTTTTACAGCTATATTTTAGAACCTGTTTTTTTTATTATTATTTATTCAATAATTTTATTGATTGACTTTTGTTATTATACTGCCTGGCCAAAAAAGGTTGTTATTTTAGAAAGGTTAAAATATTTAGAAGAAGTAAATTATTATATAAAATTATATCAAGCAAAGAAAACAACTAAGGAGATTTAACATTACTGGAACTGGTTTAGAAACACTTTAGCACATTATCAAAAGTGATGAACCTTGTCGTAGGAAAAAATCATGAATAGAGATCACTTAACCACTTGGTGAAACTGCATGGGAAAAAAATCAACAGCAAAAAACAATTCAGTTTTATTTGTATAGCGCTTTTAACAATTGACATTGTCTCAAAACAGCTTTACACAATCAAAAGAATTATTTAAGTTTGTATGGAATGTGAATGTGTATGAATCAAAATGTTCAGATAGTCCCTGGTGAGCAAGCCCGAGGGCGACAGTGGCAAGGAAAAACTCCCTGAGATGGTAATAGGAAGAAACCTTGAGAGGAACCAGACTCAACAGGGAACCCATCCTCATCTTGGTGAAACAGATAGCAGGAAATTATCTGTATTTATACAGTGTTAAGTGTTAGGTTCAGCTATAATAGTTGATGTTAATTGATGTTATAATAGTTGATGTAAAATGGAGTCCAGTAGTTATTGGAGACTCAGATAGACTTGTAGAAAGTTCCAGTCCTGAACTATCGAATTGTCAAGTCCTCAGAGAAACAGCTGACAACACCAGTCGAGGCCAGAACCATCTTCTAAGTAGATAGAATCATCCCCAGACACCAGACGCAAAAACATAGCTTTTTTAAATTTATTTATTTGAAATTAGGAGCATTTCCATACACACGCAATGTCATGAGAACCCACACGAGTGAGGTGAGGCTAATCAGGAAAAAAAGGCTTCAATTTGTTAGGAAGCATGAAGATTAGACTTTGGAGAAATGGAAATAAGTCATGTGGTCTGATGAGTCCAGACTGACCCTATTCCAGAGCAATGGGCGCATCAGGGTTAGAAGGTAAGTGCATGAGGCGTGCACCCATTATGCTTAGTGTCTACTACAACAAGCACCTGGAGGCAGTGTTATAATTTGGGGTTGCTCCAGTTGGGCAGGTCTAAGCTCAGCATATTGTGGCAATAAAATTAAGTCAGCTGATGACCTACTAAATGACTAGGTCATCCAATGGAGATTTTCATCCCTGATGGCACAGCCATATTCCAGGACTTAAATGGTGAAAGAGTGGTTCTTGGAGCATGAGTAATCGTATTTACACATGAACTGGCCACCACTTTGTGTGCTTTAATCAAGGTCTAAATGGTTTTTTTTGGCAGACACTGTTCTATAGCAAGATGTTATTATTTGTAATACTATTGGTTTGCCACTACATAGAACATCACCCTTAATAAAAAATTGCTTTTAGTGTATTATTAGGGTATATATTAGGGTGTCAGAAAAGTGGATTGCCAGGAAATGACAATGTCTCATATAAATTCCCTTGTGAAATGCTTATGTTTCAGGTGCTTTATAATCTCTTTAATCATGTGGCGATCTTGCCAGTGGTGGATGTGGCAGATGTGTTTCTGGCTGTGGCACGTTTTTTTGTGGTAGGCTTTGGAGGAATGTTCTTTGGGTTCCTGTTTGGCTTTGTGGCAGCTTTCACTACACGCTTTACATGGAAGGTGAGAGAGATTGAGCCTCTCTTTATTTTCATGTATAGCTACTTGGCCTACCTGCTGGCTGAGCTGCTTTCCCTCTCCAGCATCATGGCGTGAGTAATGTTCTGTGCAAATATACAAACAATATTACTTTATATATACACTGTATATATTATTTATTTATTTATTTCACAATGACAGAAGTACTTGTAGACAGGATAATTTTACCAGATCTTAATGGTTGTGCTGTTACAGCATTGTGACTTGTGCCTTAACCATGAAGTATTATGTGGAAGAGAACGTGTCCCAGCGCTCATGCACTACTATCAGGCACACCATCAAAATGCTTGCCACTGTGACAGAGACACTTATCTTCTTCTTCCTGGGTGTTATTACAATAACAACAGACCATGAGTGGAACTGGGGTTACATCCTCTTTACTCTGTTGTTTGCCCAACTGTGGAGATCTCTAGGTGAGAGGTCTCAGATATGTGTATTTGCAAGCTTCTGATGAATATTTTTCTTATATATGAATATTTTTCTTTGCTTATTTTTGCTATTTAAGGATAATAAAATGGCATAGATTATGAACGCTAGTACAACTGCTTCTTTATGCAGGTCAGCCAATCATGTGGCAGCAGTGAGGTGCATACAAGAGCTTCTGTAAATATTCATATCTGCATAGTTTTATGAACTGCCCTCCTGCGACATAGTTGCCTGAATTTGCATGGTGAACAGTGAGAGTATATTTCAAGTTTTATGACATGTGTTCCAAGAATATAATGTTTTCCAATTGAAATTGTACTGAATTTAACTTTTTAGTACCAAACGTAACTAATTTAAACAGTTATTTAATCGGATAAATTATTAATCATTACAGCAAGTTAGTATTTTAAACATCTCTTGTCTTCCAGGTATCCTGGTACTGACACAGATAATTAACCCTTTTCGCACTATCCCCTTCAACTTCAAAGACCAGTTTGGCCTGGCCTATGGTGGTCTAAGAGGGGCTGTAACATTTGCATTAGTTTTCACCCTTCCAGAGACTATTCTTCGTAAAAAACTTTTTGTCACCACCTGCATCGTTGTCATCATGTTCACAGTCTTCATCCAGGTAATTTCTGTAGGCCTCCCCGGATTCCAGGTTCCAACAAAAATTTGCCACCTTATGGTAATGTTTAACTGGAATTAAATACAATTAAAGAACAATGAGCAGGTATGATTAGCAGGCATGGTGGCTTAGTGGTTATCACTGTGCCTTTGCACCTCCTGGGTCAAGGATTTGTTTTCTGCCTCGGGTCTGTGTGTGTGGAGTTTGCATGTTCTCCCCATGCTTGGTGTGATTCTTAATGGGCCTGAGGCGAGACGGGATATGTGAAACATGGGATTGATCTGCCGCATAGTTGAGGGGAGCAAGAGCTTAACGGTGTAGGGATTGACAATCTTAGTGATGGTGAAGGGGCCGAGGTAGCAGGGGGAACGTTTGCGGCAGGTGGTCTTTAGGGTGATGTCTCTGGCGGCGAGCTTGACTCTCTGCCCCACCCTGTACTTGGGAGACTCAGAGTGCCTGCGGTCGGCCTGTCCCTTGTACCTTCTGCTGACCCATAATAGTGTTCTCCTTGCTTGCAACCAGGTCTTTCTACAGCGTCGGATGAAAGCTTGGGCAGACGGGACACTGACCTCCTCCTCCTGAGACAGGAACAAGGGTGGTTGATACTCCAGGCAGCACTGGAAGTGAGACAAATCAGTAGATGACGATACCAGGGAGATGTGGGCGAGTGTGGACCACCAAAAACGCTGCCGGACTTGTGACAGGGTTTGAGCCGAGCCAGGGTGACAAGAAAGCCTGAAGCTGTGCACCCATTCCAGGACCTGAGAGCGGAGGGAGAGAGGGACAAAAAGGCATTTAGGGGGAACGTTGCTGGGCCTTGGTTCGTGGATCAAGGCTTACTTAACATTAGTCACGGCGAGCAAGCAGGGGGAAGGCAGAATTGTGTCGTAGTGGTAGTAAATTGTTTCGAGAGGGCATCTGGCTTGGAGTTTTTTTCACCCTGATCGAGAGGGTGAAATTGAATCTGGCAAAGAAGAGAGTTGGCTTCTTGGTGCACCGTAGGTTCTTGTGGTTGGTCTAGACTAGGAATGGGACCTCTGTTCCCTCTAGCCAGTGTCTCCACTCCTCCAGGGCTAGCTTGATGGCCAGGAGCTGGCGATCTCCAATGCCATAGGTTTCTTTGTGTGGGAGTTAAGCAGTGGGATAAGAAGGAGCAGGGGTGCAGTTTGTTATCATGGGTGGACCTCTGTGAGAGAATGCCCCCTACTTCCATGCTGGAGGCGATGACCTCCACAATGAACTGACGTGTCCGTTCCGGGATGGTGAGGATAGGGGCGGACGTGAACTGCTTCTTAAGTTCGGTGAAGGCCTCCCTGGATTCCAGGTTCCAACAAAAATGTACCTTGGTAGAGGTGAGGGCTGTTAGATAGCGCAGCGATAGAGCTGTAGCCTCGGATGAAACGGCGATAGAAGTTGACGAACCCCAGGAACCTCTGGAGTTCCTGTCATGAGGTGGCCAGTTTGCAATGGCTTGAAGCTTGGCGGGTGTGGAATTCATACTTCTTTGGTTTCACAAACAAGTTATCCTCTAGGAGTCTCTGCAGCACCTGCCGAATGTGGTGTTGATGCTCCTTCGGGTCCCGAGAAAAGATCAGGATGTCATCCAGGTAGACAAACACTGAAAAAATGAAAACATCCCTGAGTACGTCGTTAATGATGGCCTTGAAGACAGCGGAGGCATTAGTAAAGTCAAACGGAACCACTACGTATATATAGTGCCCTGTAGGCTTGGTAAAAATCTTGGTTCCTTCGAGGAGTTTGAAGGCAACCCCCACTGGACAGGAGGATTCCTTGCCATGAGGGATTCTGTGATGTACAGGTCCATGGCTTGGCGGTGACAAAGAGTAGAGATGGCCCTTTTGGGGAATGGTGCCTAGGAGCAGATCAATGGTGCATTCGTATGGCCGGTGAGGGGGGAGAGAAACGGTGCGTGAAAACCGCCTTGAGGTCGTGGTCCTCAGGGGGCACGTAAGTGAGATCCAGTGGTCTGCTCTAAGACCCTCTTCTTGAGAGTGATTGAAGGGAGCAGACTCTCGCGATGGCCTAAACCTTGAGATAGGTCTCCAAAGGCAGCGCAGGGATTACCAAGGTCTTAGCTGAGGCTGTGTTGTTTAAGTTATTAAGTGAATCAATGTCAATGCCAGGTGGGTCCGTTGTCCGTGGATAAGGAAGACGGGGAGCAGGCGGTGTTGGTCTGGATGTCTCTTTGGAGTAGTGCCTTCTAGTGCTCCCAGCGGAACTTTAGGACTCCTCCTCTTTACTGGACAGCTCTTAAGTACATAATCCGAGTTTCCGCAGTAGAAGCAGGTTCCCTCCACTTGGCAGCACCGCCGCTCCTCTGGTGAGATGCGGGCACTGTCCAGTTGTGTAGGTCACGGAAGGACTCTGGGTGGTGAAATCCTGGCTGCTCTTTGAAGGCGGAGATGTGAATCCACTCAGCCGGCCAGATCCATGAGATCTACAAGTGACGAAAGGAGTTCTTGAGAAATTAGCTCATCCTGGAGAAGGTGTCATTCAGAGCCCGACAATTCCACCCACTGGAGAGAGCTAAGGTCTGGAATTCTATGGTGTCATAGGCCGAGTGCGAGCCTTGGTGGAGTTTTAACAGCTTGCGACCAGCCTCCCTTCCGTGACATGAGAGATCGAACACCCTATTCATCTCTTTAGCAAAGTCCTCGTAGTTGGAATAGCAGGTGTTGTGAGTGTCCCAGAGAGCAGTGCTCCATTCTCGAGCTAGTCCTTAGAGGCGCATTATCACATATGCCACCTTGGAGCATTCGGTGGTGAACGTGGAATGTTGGTGCTCAAATATCAGCGTGCACTGAGAGAGGAAGGAACGACAGGTGCCTGGATCGGTGGGGCGGCAGGGAGGCGTGGTTTGCGTTGCATGCTGGGGTCTGGAGCTGGATCTGTTAGAACTGGGTCATGACGTCAGCGAGGGCTTGCCTGGTGCCGAGCAGCTCCTGGTGGTGAGCTCCGAGAAGAGCACCTTGACTCTCTAGTCCGATTTAATGGATTTCATGCAGTTGAAGATCGCAACGTAAAACAGAAGCGTATTTAAATGCTGGAGTAATCACCTGGGAATTAGAGACAGGTGTGCAGATGGGGCGGAAGCGGGGGCGTGGGAAAGGACACAGACGGGCTTGGGAAAATATGAGCACATGAGGAAAAGTGACAGCGTTTGGAACAAACGGGCAGAGAGGGCATAAATCATGACACAATTGCCCTCCTCACCCCTATGAATGATAAGTGGTATAGAAGATGAGGGAGAGTACAGTAAGTGATCATCAGTTCTTCTATGATATCAAAGTTAATACATGTAGTACATGCAGCAGTGAATTATTTAGTGGAGGGAAAGTAGAAAAGGTTGTATTAAAAATATCAATGAAGTATACAACTATCAGCCAGAACATAACACCCGATATGATCTATGTTCTCCTTGTGCCAAGTCAGCAGTGACCTAGGATGCCCATGATCTTGTCTACAGTTTACTGGTGCTGTACATAATTGATAATTATTATTAATGTTATGGCTGATTGGTGTATCATACTCCTGGAAAATGCCTCAACTTTAATTGAACCCTTTGTTTATTTTTTTTCCTTCGTTGTAGGGTATTAGTATAAGGCCAATAATTGAAATGATGAATGTTCGAAAAACAAACCGGGATCTCTGCACCATCAATGTTGAGATTCACAAAAGGGTGAGTAAGCAGATGCGGACATTTTATTTCCTGATGTGTATCTAAATGATAACACCCAAGTTTGATGTAGTATAAGAATTATAATTTATAAATTAATACTAATTATAATATAAGCATGTAATCAGTCATAATCAAGCTGCTTTACATTTCAGCTTATGGAGCATACCACTGCAGGGATAGAAGATCTCTGTGGACAGTGGAGCCACCACTCATTAAAAGACAGGTAAAAATTAGATCCCTGACTGTGAGATGAGATTACTTTGTATGAAATACATGCTAAGGCTTTGTTTGCAAATTATTTTGCATACCTTGTAAAAAAACAAAAAACAAAAAAACAGCTTGTAGCAATGGTGGTTAACCCAGTGGTTAACCCTGTTGCCTTAATTGAGGGTTCAAATCTCACCTCTGCATGGAGTTTGCATGTTCTCCCTGTGCTTGGTGGTTTCCTCCAATAAGTTTGATTGGCATCTGCAAATTGTCCACAGTGTATGATTAGTGTACTGTATTATATGGGTGGACATCCTATTCAGGGGGTACCCTGTCTTGTGCTCTAAGTTCCATGGGAATTACCTTATCATTACTTGGTATAGATAATACCTGGGTAGATATATTGTATCAGAGTCAGGTGTAGTTTACTTTGCCATTTTATTTTTTTAAACGCAAAAAGAGCATAATATATAGTTTGCTTTTTAGTTTACAATACTGAGCAAAAATGCAGATACATAGATTCAATAATCGTAAAACAGCACTTAAATTCTTACTCACGATCAAGTTAAAATTAAATGCTTTTTTTATGTTTTTTATTAGGTTTATGAGGTTTAATAACCGATTCCTTCGTAAGATTTTGATCCGTGATAACCGGGCTGAGTCGAGCATTGTGGCGCTTTATAAAAAACTGGAGCTTCAACATGCTATGCAGATCTTGGACACAGTATCTGGTGACATGGATACAGTACAAATCATATCACTTGAGTATGTTTACTTTTATGTTATTACTATACTGTAATATTGACACTATGCATAGTAATTCTTCATATGACTATAACTCTGGCATAACTTTGATGCAAAATGTTATTTGCCAAGTGTTATTTGATTTTTCCTCTTGAATGTTCTGTAGTGAGAAGAACAAGTTTGATAAACCAAATAAGACATTGCTAACAACAGATCTAACAGCCATGCATGATATTCTGTCAAAGAACATGTATAAGATCAGAGAACGGGTGAGTTTATGACTTTGTGGAGCAGATTGACATCTACTATAGTACAGTAGTATAATTTTCCAAACTCACTATAACTTTTATATTATCTCTGTGCCGGGGATAAAAGGTAGATCATCAATAAGATTCAGGTATTGCACTGAATTTTGGTATCTTTAAATTTATTTATTTTTATTCTTTTAGACAATGTCTTACACCAATAAACATGCCCTACCTAATGACACCAGAGACAGAGAGATCCTGATGAGGCGACATACGAGCGTCCGACGCAGTCTTAGACTTGGAAGACTCCAAAGCATGGTATAGTATTTTCAATTCTTGAATGGGCGCATTTTTTTTTCAATTATTTTTTTTCTGTACCCACCTTTTCTCCCACTTTGCTCCCCTAGGATGATGTCGCTGTCCCAAAATATTTTTCTCTTCCTACGGGTCAGAGTTTGAACTCCCGACTTGCTGGACAAAGACTAAATGGTGAGGACTAATCATTCATACCGCTAATTACATTCATAAAGGACAACATTTCTACTTGTTTGTTACTGACACTGCAATGGAATTTTGTGAAATTTTCTAAAATGTATCCAATGTTGAACTCTTGTGTATATTGATACCATCGTAAAGGTTAGTTTACGTTTGTCACGTTTCATTAACATTTGTTAATGAAAAAGCATAATAACCGTCTTTGTCAAGCCTACTGTATGTTTGTTTATTTGACCAGGTGATGCTGACATTGTGATAGACCCTAGCTACCCATTAGCCAGACCCAGATCTAGGCAACCTTCACGGACTCCCTCCATGCCAATGATACCCCTGAAGAGACTGGAGCCCTGTAAGGAGACCATGGAAGATGAGGTAAGTTACAAGCAGAAGGGGTATGGCCCATCAAGCGCAAGCTCCAGCTCTACGTTCTCCAGGGTCTCAGCTTCACATTGGCAGAGCCACCGTAGGACTAAAGACTGTGAGCCTGAGGGAGAAGAGCAGCAGACTGTATCTCCCCCTACAGTATGGAGCCCAGAACCGCCTGAGAGAGCCACCGGTGAGGCACGAAACCCTCTTCTACGGAGATCTCAGTGGAAGCCACAGGATCAACGAAGCCAACAGAAGTGAGGATCATGTCAAAATTTTAAGAACATAACTGGTATTATAAGATGAATAACACAATAATGTTTCTAGGCCAGTGAAAAATAAAATAATTGGATTTTAAAAAATGGCATGATTCATTATCTCATTTAGTAAATTCATGTCAAATTAAACCACATAGAAATTTATAGTATACAAAAGTATAGAAGTAAACAATGCTGGCACTTGTTTTTTTGTTACTCTGTAATAATGACCTTATTTTTCATGAATGTTAGTGGAAGTAATCTCAGAAAGAACTGTTAACTGTTGTAATAAATTCAAACAAGCAGTCTACTAAACACAGTTGGTCAATGTTAGTAATGTGTGGAAACTGGTTCATGCACACGTATCCTTATTTGTATGTTACATGCAGATGGCATGTAACAATTTACCTTCTGCAAGGAGGATGGGACTTGGCCATAGATAAAGCTTTTAATATGATTATGAGACAAACATATTTCCAATACACAAAGTCTGTGTTTAGCAATGACCATGTCAGTATCCAAATTTGTATTATACTGAAAACTGAAAATTGAAGAATTAAGTCTACATGCATGTACAGTATAATGCAATCAGCCATAACATTATAACACACCCCTGTTTGGGGGGGGGGGATCTGGGGAGTTTGGAGGCTGGGTTGGTGGCCTTGGGCTCTTTGTCTGCTGGGCCCTTGTGTGGAAGGCTGTAATGTACTTGGTGTTCTGGTTCCTTTCTATCATTGCCACACATTTTGGCAGGTTGTTCTGCAATGGCTTTTCTGTGAGTTCAGACTGGACAGGCAGACTTATGCTCCCCACAGGCATAAGTGAGCCTGGGGTGCCCATGCCAGTCACCAGCTGACTGGAGTATAATTCATAATCAATATTAATGTGTTAATGTTTTTTTTTTTGAGGTAATGCTATGGACGATCTGTGTAAAACAACTTAACATTATTAACAGCATTTTTTTTTCATTGTTACTACATTTACTATAGGCTTCTTACTATAAATACAGACAATATTTTTGATTACTTAACTGCATATCAACGAATATACAGTTGATAAAATGTTATGCTCAAATTTACATGTACTTTGAAGAGACACAAATTTCACATGCAGAAAAAACGAAGATTAAAATGATGAAAAGGAAGCCAACATTGGATATGGTGCATACAGTACTTGTTTTATGATCAAATCTGACCATGTGTATTTGATGAATAAGGTCACTGAGTGTGTATATCACTAAATTGTGATCATTTGAAAGTATTTGGAATAACAGTACAATACAGTTTGTTTGACATTCCACATGAAAATATACTGTGTCTAATGTGTTTTAAATGTAATACAATAAAAAGAGGGTTTTTTCCAACCGTCATATTTTGTAGAAAAAAACAATAAAAATAAAACCTTTTCTGACTGTCAGTGCACCAACTGTTGCATCAGGTTGGTGCACTCATTATCTTTTATTATCTTTCTGGACTGCAACAATGAGTCGCTTGTGCAATTTGCATTTCCTAATTTGGCCTGTTCTATCTGCAGATATTTACCTATTCATCACTAGGAAATGAAAAACACAGAACAAACATTGATTTATAAATCTAAGGGTGTATTTTCATAAAATATTCTGTTTAAATTATATAAAGATACTAAAAAGCAAAAATTTTAATATTCTGTACTTTTCATTCATTCATCTTCTATACCGCTTTATCCTGTATTTAGGGTCGCGGGGACCTGGAGCCTATCCCAGGACACTCAGGGAACGAGGCAGGGTACACCCTGGACAGCGTGCCAATCCATCGCAGAGCGCGCACACACACACAAACACACACACACACACACACACACACACACACACACACACTCATTCACACACTATGGTCAATTTTGGGAACGCCAATTAGCCTAATCTGCATGTCTTTGGACTGTGGGAGGAAACCGGAGTACCCGGAGGAAACCCACCAAACACGGGGAGAACATGCAAACTCCATGCACACAGAGACGGGAATCGAACCCGGACCCTGGAGGTGCAAGGCGACAGTGCTAACCACTACACCACCGTGCTGCCATTATTCTGTACTTTTTACTTTTTAATTTACTAGTTTTCAGTAACTGCTTTATCCTAGTCATGGTTATGGTGGATCCTGCCTTCACAGAGGCAGTTACCTGAGCTCAAGAAAAAAACAAGCAGCTTGGAGCTGTGACGCATCAGCGCTAACTGCTGCTCCACTGTACTATTTCTTAGCAATAAATATATTAACATTTAAAATGTATGTTGTTAATACAAGGAGCAAGCTAACCACAGTGCTAATAAAAAGGAACAAGTAATAGTAACAGAACTTGTACAGACCCTGTGATTTTCATCTTCTATAAACTTAATACTTGATGAACATGACTAGCATTCAAAGTAAATGCTTACATTTAGTAAGCAGTCTTATCAGCTATGAATCAGTCTCAGAGTCTTCCTTTGGTCTGGCAAGTCCTCCTGCTATGTGTACAGTTGCCATCTTCTGAGATTGCATTTTATACTCCAATAACTGCAAACTTCAACAGCTTTCACCACAATTCCCCTTGTGCTCTTAAATGTGTGTGGCTTTGAAAATTTCTCCAATCAATCTTTGGCATTCTTGTCCCTCATCATAACCCACTTTGGAGTCCTGACAAGCAGCAGCACCAGAGCTGTGAGAGCCAGTAAGACACCAAGGGTTGGTGGCCCACATGGGCTGATTTCCTGAGTCAGGCCGGAAAGCAGCGGAGCCAATATGCGCCCGACTGCAGTCACCGATTGTCCCGCCCCAATCAGGGTGCCACTGGCCCTTGCACTGCCTCCACGCTGCAGCTCCAGGACTGTAATGCAGGTACGCCCCACGCTGGTAGAGATGGCAAAGAATGTGGAGGAAAGCACCACGTGCCATATGCTCCCAGCTACAGCATACAGGAAGATCAATGAGCATGTGAATGCTGTGGAGTGTATCAGCAGTGCAGACATGTTGCCTCTGTATAAACGAGTCATCGGGCCCATCAAGAACCCAGCCAGTGCACCCAGCATGCTGCTGTAGCTGATCATGTAACCTGTCAATTTGGGTTTCAAATCAAAACGTTCCTCCATGGCCAGAGAGAAGTTACTATGGTAAAGCATAATTGCCAGCCCCATTAATAGACGCAGCAGGAACACATCCCACATGTCAGAAGAGGCCACCATGTGGATTTGTACTCCTACTGAGGTCAACTGGTGTACAGCTATATTACCCCAGTCCTTGCACAGAGATCCAGCAGAATAAGGGGTTTTAGTGGTAGAGGAACTACCATGATGGTTCCCATCGCAATTTCTCAGTCTGTCATTTTGTTGTCTGCTTTTACTGTTCCTGTTTGCGTCTAAACATTGATTTAGGATCTCACTCCATGGCAACATCCAGACTAAAGCTGAGAGTGATAGGAAAAGAAAAAACAAACACACATCTAAATAAGTCCACAGAGCAGATTGTTGCATAACACTCTCAATCAGAAGTTAAATGTAAAATAGTACATACAAGTTGATTAGTAGGACAGACATATTCTTTGTTTTACATAACAATATCTACCTGCATTAAGGAGGAAGATAGCTGTACAGACAAAGGAGGACATATAAAATCCTCCCTCGTGTTCAGTGAGGTAGCCTCCTACCACTGGACCCAGGATGAATCCCACACTGGAAGCTGCATTAAAGTGACCCATAACTAGAGGGCGTTCTGTTTCCGACACCATATCCGATATTAAAGCTCGGCAAATGGACAATGAGTGTTTAAAAAGCCCTGTGGAGAAGGTGTAAACCACCGAACAATACAAACATCATATAAGACTGATGTATACTTGAAAAAAATTATTCTGCATGCGGTTTGCAGTACATCAAGACAACATCAATCAATTAAAAGAGTTATACAATTAAAAGTTTCTAAATATATCCAAAATTTACAAAAATGAAAAAGAAAGACTGGTAGAAATAGTATTTCTGAGAATTTGAGTATTTGTTATATTTCATTGGATGACAATTATGCCTATATCCCAGTGACAGCACAAATGGGCCAAACAAATACAACACGGATAAACAAAAAACTGACAAGAAAATTATTGTGTCCCACAGGACAATATGTAAGCTATTGTTAAGAAAGTATTGAAAAATGATTGATATAAATTGTTATATGTTGTTACACAGTATGCTATAAAGTATCTAATTTAGGTCACATGACAGTCTTTCAAGATATCTGTGGGTGGGTGAATCGCAATTGACTTTCTGTACATGGTGTTTCATACAGTGTAAAGACAAAGCCTTCAAATAAATAGAGGAGCCTATGAAAAGGCAATAAATAGCAATACATAAAATGCAATGTTCAACTCTCTTAGGTTCAACTTTTACAATTAAAACAGTGAATGATCCTCCAAATATCTTGTTTAAAAAGTGCTCTTACAAAAATATGGATGCAAAATCAATGTTTGGTCAATGACATACATATAATAATAATAATAATAATAATAATAATAATATGTACAGTATGTCATATGTATGGCACCTACAGTGGTGTGAAAAACTATTTGCCCCCTTCCTGATTTCTTATTCTTTTGCATGTTTGTCACACTTAAATGTTTCTGCTCATCAAAAACCGTTGACTATTAGTCAAAGATAACATAATTGAACACAAAATGCAGTTTTTAAATGAAGGTTTACGTTATTAAGGGAGAAAAAAAACTCCAAATCTACATGGCCCTGTGTGAAAAAGTGATTGCCCCTCTTGTTAAAAAATAACTTAACTGTAGTCACCCCCAGGCCTGATTACTGCCACACCTGTTTCAATCAATAAATCACTTAAATAGGAGCTACCTGACACAGAGAAGTAGACCAAAAGCACCTCAAAAGCTAGACATCATGCCAAGATCCAAAGAAATTCAGGAACAAATGAGAACAAAAGTAATTGAGATCTATCAGTCTGGTAAAGGTTATAAAGCCATTTCTAAAGCTTTGGGACTCCAGCGAACCACAGTGAGAGCCATTATCCACAAATGGCAAAAACATGGACCAGTGGTGAACCTTCCCAGGAGTGGCCGGCCGACCAAAATTACCCCAAGAGCGCAGAGACAACTCATCCGAGAGGCCACAAAAAACCCCAGGACAACATCTAAAGAACTGCAGGCCTCACTTGCCTCAATTAAGGTCAGTGTTCACGACTCCACCATAAGAAAGAGACTGGGCAAAAACGGCCTGCATGGCAGATTTCCAAGGCGCAAACCACTTTTAAGCAAAAAGAACATTAAGGCTCGTCTCAATTTTGCTAAAAAAACATCCCAAGACATTCCCAAGACTTTTGGGAAAATACCTTGTGGTATTACGAGACAAAAGTTGAAAGTTTTGGAAGGTGCGTGTCCCGTTACATCTGGCGTAAAAGTAACACAGCATTCAGAAAAAGAACATCATACCAACAGTAAAATATGGTGGTGGTAGTGTGATGGTCTGGGGTTGTTTTGCTGCTTCAGGACCTGGAAGGCTTGCTGTGATCCACCTCTTTTAGCAAATCCACCTCTGAATGGCTGAAGAAAAACAAAATGAAGACTTTGGAGTGGCCTAGTCAAAGTCCTGACCTGAATCCTATTGAGATGTTGTGGCATGACCTTAAAAAGGCAGTTCATGCTAGAAAACCCTCAAATAAAGCTGAATTACAACAATTTTGCAAAGATGAGTGGGCCAAAATTCCTCCAGAGTGCTGTAAAATACTCGTTGCAAGTTATCGCAAACGCTTGATTGCAGTTATTGCTGCTAAGGGTGGCCCAACCAGTTATTAGGTTCAGAGGGCAATTACTTTTTCACACAGGGCCAGGTAGGTTTGGATTTTTTTTCTCCCTAAATAATAAAACCCCTCATTTAAAAACTGCATTTTGTGTTTACTTGTGTTATCTTTGACTAATAGTTAAATGTGTTTGATGATCAGAAACATTTTGTGTGACAAACATGCTAAAGAATAAGAAATCAGGAGGGGGCAAATAGTTTTTCACACCACTGTATACAGAAGGCACCTAACCAAATACTGTATAATTAATAATAATTAATAAATAAATAAAAAAATAAAAAAATAAATAATTTTTTTTATATATACACCTAATCCTGTGTGCACTATCCTGTATGTATCAAATCAGAAATTACTTCTCATCTTAGATTTGTAGATGCAACAGATTTTCACAACATACCCACTGGTATTCGGGCCAGCACAAACAGGGCAATGGAAGTGGACATGCCCAGGAGGCTGTAACCGAAAGCACTGAGCAAAAGACATGTCAGTAAAGAAAAGCGTCTCCCCACTACATCACTCCAGCTGCCCTGACAAATGAAGGTTACAAGGAAAAAGGAAACAAGAGAAAATGTGATGATTTCACGATTAACAGTCTGCATACTGGGTGATAAAGCAAAACGCACGATAAAGCACGATTGCCTAAATGGGAGTTGATGAGAGTCCTAGCTGAGAATCTGTAGGTTTCAGCTTGAGACAACTTAAATTTACTGTAGTTTTAAGATTTAGTACTATGTCAGGACACAAGCATATACAACATTCTGGCTCAATTAGGATCCAAATAGATTAGGGGAAAACAGGGCTTTGCTTGTTCCTCTGGCATCCCAAAAAACTCCACATCCTAATTTTTGTCTCATGATTCTGCAGCTTTAAACCAATTTAAATCTGGGACAAGGCTCAGATAATGAACACTTACATTACAAGACCATTACATTACAGTACAAGAATGAACACTTACATTGTTCTTAGTTAGTTAGCAATATTTTCAGTTTCAAGAGAATTTAATATTCAGGGAAAATGACTTAATGTATAATGTGTGTACAGCAAAATGTGTCACATTGTTTGGTATAATAATATTTAAGTTACAGATAATAATTCTATGGAGTAATATTACTTACTACTATAGTGCTGGAGAAAAGCTGTAAAACTCCATAACTGGACCCTGGAATATAAAAATACAGGCTAGTTCACGGCTGGTTCATACAAAACACATAAAAATGTTTGTGGACACAAAAACATAAAAAAATATATGTGCATTTTAGTCCTCCCCATTTTGCTTTACAACAACCTCCACTCTTTTGGAAAGACTTTTCACTATATTTTGAAGGGTATCTAATGGGATTTGTGCTCATTCAGCCATAAGAGTATTAGTGAGGTCAGGCACTAGGTCCAAATCCTTATATTCTCTTGCAAATCTAACATCAGGAATTAATTAATGCTTGCTCTTTTCTATCTTTATCTAAAGAATGAGTTCCAAAGTGAGATTAATCATTTGATCTAATGCTAATTTTAGTAAATAAAAAAAAAATTGGATGGAAATACAATATTACAACTAGAATCCCAAATGGGTCTAGGAGTATAATTTAAGCCAGGACCATTACACAGCGCACATGTCCCTCAAAGCTGCCCCCAATATAGTGTAAGAAATGTCTAAATGTATATACTGCTATTTTCTACTGACTTTGATGGAGAGATCGGGTCATTTATTTAGATTAAACCCTATTCCAGATGATTCTATAAAAGTTATTGAAACTTACCCACTATTCCTGAGACTATTGGGCTTGCTCCTAACGCCTTCACATGATGGCTCAGTAAAGGGATGATCATACTAACCCCAAAGAGGTCCTGCAAGACCCACAACAAAGACATCGGAGTAGGCATGTATGTACTGTAGATACACCAATAACAATGATGTCTAATAACCTTTATTCAACTGTGTTCTATTAAGTGCTTACACAATGATTATAACCCATCAGCTTCCTGTGGAACATAGACATAATGTATGAGGCATAAAGATGGGAAAGGGGACCATCATCAAACATCTAGCCCATGATCAAACTGGACAAGGACTGATCAGAATCACACCACAATTTATTTTTCATTTTCTGATTAAATAATGAGTTTGTGCCTGTTTCTGTCACGTGAGTGAGAGGAAGATGAGTTGAGACAAAACACTGCAGCAGGTCGTGTGAAGGAATGCAGTCAAACCAGGTGGACCAGATCTGTCGCAGGTAGTTAAGGTTCTGTGGATGGTTTAAGTTCCAATCCCAACTCTGACAGAGAGCCACTGTTTCACCTTGGAACCCTTAACTCTCACCTGTGTGCTGCACCTGTCTGGATTAAATGTCTCTACCAAATCTATACGACACACACATCACTCCCTCTGTCCTCCGGTTTATTCTCTAAACAAACAAAAGCTACTCACCATGAACCCTACGATATATATGCATTGTATAGTCCACGCGGGCCTCTTAGATTTCTGAAAATGGTTACATTCAGAGTGACTCATTCTCCTGCTCACTCACAGACCAACACGGAAGCTGCAGTCGCGTTGTTCTCTTCCCTGAACAACACACACGCAGCGTCACCGCCGGGGTTAGACCACGCTGTAGTGGGGAGAAAACATACCGAAGTACGTTCAGTCTCCATATACATCAGTTTTTCCATTATATTTCCTGTACATGATGTATTATTTAAAACAACAAAACGAAACTCTAAAGTATGGATAGATTGCAATGAAAATGCGCTGACGCATTGTTAGTAAGAAGACCACCGAGCCTGCTCATGGTACAGTCCAAGTTCTGCGTCATTTTTACCACGCGCTTCATTCAAACACACGTTATTTTCGTTTTCTATTTCATTCTATCTGGCATTTTAACATTAAACTATTCATGTCCACTAAATCTCATCCTAAATTATTGTCTTTCATTTGTGACGTCAAAAGCCTCTTACACTCCACAAAAATGCTATGCTTCTGTCTCGACATTCAGAATTAAATAATAAACTACTGCAACCTTTTTCTTTAGCTTTTACCTTTTCTTGCCGTGTGTTATTTGAATGTAACTGGCATAGTGGTACAGATTAAATGCTTTGTCACATGCACTTTTGTATTATTATTACTTCTTGCATATTCCAGTTGGAATGGTTAGAGCCCACGGTCAGCCAGCATACAGTGTCCCTGGAGCAGACAGGGTTAAGGCCCTTGCTCAAGAGCTCAACAATAGTAACTTGGTGATGCTGGAGCCTGACTGCCCTAACCTTCTGATCAATGCAGAACCTCACCCATTTGAGCCACTCCAGGGTTATGGGTTTGTGTCTCTTTTTACATGTTCTTCCTGTGTCTGGTGGGTTTCCTCCCACTGTTCAAAGACATGCAGATTAGGCTAACAAACACACACTGCGGGTAATTTAGGAATGCCAGTTAGCAATCTGCATGTCTTTTGACCTAACCCTGAACCTGTACAGGACTGTATACCTCAGCTTTGCACCTCAGTCTTGTAGAGTATGTAGAGTAAAACACTGTATTTTATTTGTGTTCATTAAGTCAAGCTTTGTTTGCTTCTGTTTGCGCGCACACACACACACACACTCATTCACACACTATGGTCAATTTGGGAACGCCAATTAGCCTAACCTGCATATCTTTGGACTGTGAAAGGAAACCGGAGTACCCGGAGGAAACCCACCAAGCACGGGAAGAACATGCAAACTCCATGCACACAGAGACGGGAATCGAACCCGGACCCTGGAGGTGCAGGATATCCAGGCAATTTAAGGCACGCAAAGTAATTAAAAATGGTGGGGGGGGAAATCTAATAACATACAACAATAAAAAAATCAACTATTGGAATGATGATAAATGGAATTAGTCTGTTAAGGCAAAAAGCTCGAATAAATATCTGTATGAAATCTGTAAATGTAAACATCTGTATATAAATCTGTAAATACATATGATATGTCTTTTACACAAGGGTTAATCACTGCAGGAATAATCCAAATAAAATGGATCTTAAGGATGACTTTTTGACCAGGCAATATATTTTCCATTTTGCATACTTACATTTCTTACAGCGTGGGGCTTGAGCATGCGCGCATGCAAGTTAAGGACGTGCTTTGATACCAACACTTTCTTCACCAACTCACTAGGTGGTGGTAATGCACAATATATCTGCGCGTCACCTGCTGTAGATAAATGAGTAGAAGATGAAGACAGCACCAGACAGACAGCAACCTGATTGTGTGTGTGTGTGTGTGTGTGGGGGGGGGGGTACTCTTTTAAATAGTACCTGCTCTCGGAGGTACTCTTTTAAAACTAATAAAAAAAATTAAAAGTGCTAGAAATTCTTTAACGAAATAAGTTACTGACAGTTTTTAGATAAGAAAGTTAAACAATTGATTATTTCTTGAAACTGCAGCAGCTAATTTCTAAAACCTTTGGTATTTTAATGGAATATTGCCCATATAAAGTATTAATATTTAAGTATATAAATATTTTTAAATAACAGGCACTAGATTTTGCCAACAAGTATTTAAATTTAGTAATTTTTTTTGGTGGGGGGATAAGAATTTTTTGTTGTACTTTATTCGTTCTTTGTAATAGTAGTTAGCCTCGTAATGCATAGGACAATAAGACAAGAAGCTGTAAAATGTTATGTTGATAATTTTGCCTTTTGTTTGTGTGATGCATAATTAAACTGAATTAGGAGGCTAAAATTTGATTCCTGCCTTGGATGTTTACCTGTGCTTGGTGGGTTTTTCTCCCACACTCCAAAGACATGCAGATAAGGCTAATTGGTGTTTCCAAAATTGCATACTATGTGTGCGATGGTTGTGTATCTTGCCTCGTTCCCGAAGTCTCCTTGTATTCCCAAAAGTATTCAGCTTCTTGGTATGGCTGCTAGACTTATAGAATATATAGATATAACTTTTAGCATATACACTGTGTTTGCCAAATGGAAATCTGTGAAGTACTCTGGTCAAGAATATGTTTATATAACGGAAAAAAGTGTTTTTTTTATGCTGGCAAATGAAATTTTTTAATTAGCAAAAATGTTTATGCCTGGATGGATTGGCACCCTGTCCAGGTGTACCCTGCCTTGTGCCTTAAGCCTCCTTGAAACACACTTGTTCATGCTTTCTCTTTGTAAATAATTAAATAATATAAAATACAAAAAGTAAAATGCACAAACTGAGCTCTTCTTTAGGTATACCTTGCTAGTACTTAGTACCTATGTTTTGTCTTAAGAACTTCCCTACTTCTTTATGGCATAGATTCAATAAGGTGCTTAAAACATTCCTTAGAGGTTCTGGTCCATATTCACATCATATTTTTGTTGGCTGAAACCAATTTGAGATTATTTTAGCTTTGTGATATGGCCCTTTAGCCTGCATGGACAGAGGTTTGTTGGGTAACTAATGGGAGCAGGACTCCTTCATCATGGACAATGAGAGACTGATGATATGACAAAATTTCTCCAAAATAATTTATTAAACTAAAATGTTGCATGTGCATTCATTTACTCACATTTCCTGCGTTAGTACACATACCTACGCCTCTTGCAGTTTATCACTGCCCTGACACTCAAGCAGCTGAAAATCACAGGTTTATAACACATTGTCACTTCTATGCAACACACAGTAAAGTGGAACTTAAATAGTTCTACACAAATTATTTAATAATGTTCATAGTCATGGATGAAGTGAATAGTTTTCTATGTGATGATGTGTTTAACATTAATAGAAGCACTTACATTATATAACTGACTATCTCACTTTTGTCTGTAACATGACAAGTTACTTATTCTAACACATTACCTTGGGATATTATTTACATAAGTGCTTTTCCTATTTGCTCTGAATTTGAATAAAATAAGTAAAATTTCCCTTTGATATGACAAATAATGTATGAGAAAAAACACCATTTTCATTAGTTTGATATTTATTACCCCACAAAATTTAGACCATAGCAGGGATATCCTCAAATAACGTAAATTGACAATGTCAGTAGCAGGTGTTTCCACCATTTGCCACAATGACAGCTTGACAGCGACGTCTCATGATGTTGTTCTGAGGCAATGTGTTCCACTCTTCCACAAGTGCTACCAGGTCACGTGGGGATGGGGTACGATCACCCAGTCTCTGCTCCAACTGGTCCCAGACGTGATATATGGAGTTCAGGTCAGGGGACATTGATGGCCATATCATGTGAGGCACTCCAACTTCCTCGAGCTGTGACAATTCTGCCACGATGTGGTGGAGAATTATCATCCATGAACAGAAAGTTGAGGGTGTGCTGGCGGAATTGGGGGATAATGATAGGTTCTATGATGTCTCTGAGGTAAGGACGTGCAGTGACTGAGCCATGTACAATAACCAAATCTGTTTTGTGCTGACTGATGATGCCTGCCCAGACTGTTGCACCTCCTCCACCAAAGCAAACCCTGGGGACCATGTTGACCTCAGCGTATCGCTCACCTCGCCTTCTCCAGCAACGCCGATGACACTCATCAGTGAACAGGACAGTAGACCACTGCTGCATTGTCCAGGTCACATGGTCTTGTGCCTACTGCAAAAGTTCGCGGCGGTGTCTTGGTGTCAGTAGAGTCACCTACAACGGTCATCTGGCATTCAAGCCAAAGCAGTGGGTCGGTTGCGAATGGTTTGTCTGGAACCCCTAGTACCCCTCGCATCTCGTAAATGGGCCTGCAGCTGTATGGCAGTTGCATAACGAAGTCTGAGTGCATAGGTCCTTGGGTAATGGTCATCGTTGCGGTCTGTCACTCGTGGGGCTCCACTCCTGGGTCTGTCATGAACTCTGCCAGTAGTTCTGTGTCTTGATGCAAGTCTGCTGATAACACTTTGAGACACACCAAGTTCACGATCTGACTGCCTGCCACCGACCCGAAGGCGCGCCATGGCCAGGTGGCGCTGCTCGTCCGTTAAGTGGCGTCGTGTTTTTATGGCTGTTTGAATAATGAACTTGGAATGACTTACTGACAATACCAGCTTTTTATACCCACAGAATGTTGAAATTGATGCCACGTTGAAAAAGGTTGTCTTTTGGGATTGGCCCCAATATAAGGCACAATGAGTACACCTGTAGACAATGAGACCATTACATAGACACACCTCATTTTGTGTTTTCCATCACCCCAATACAATTGCCTCCCTATCCCAAAAATGTCTGAAGTGAAACAAATACTGTATGTATGACATCCAAGTCTCTCACAATATCCCTAACTTGTTGTGAGTAGTGGTGTGTGTACAGTATATACTGTGTACACCTTCACCTTGAAAGCAATTTGGAACTAGTCATCTTGGAAAATCATCAAAGCAAATGGGTTATGGTGATCTTAAAACATAAATGGGTACTGGTGATCCTAAAAAACATGAAAACAAAGTGTACCTGTAATTTAAAACAAACAAACAAACAATAAAAAAACAGGAACTGGTCATCTTAAAAAAACAACAACAACATGAAAACAAATCGTTACAGGCGATATTAAAACTGAAAACAACCTCTTCGTGGTAAGCACTGTCGCCTCACATCCAGTCGGGAATCTGCATGTTCTCTCAATGTTTCCTTTAAGTTTCCTCCAGGTATATATTTATTATTTCACTCAGAACAGATATATGGTACTGTAACTCATCTACAGGAGGCTGATGACTATTTCAATCACTCAGAGACAAAAGCAAACACATGCTTCGCAGTAAAATTCTACTTTCTAATGTTCTAAGCTAAACTGATATACCGTGGTTTACATAATGGTAAATAAATAAGAAAACAGATATCATGCTGCATGAACAGTTGGAAACCTACATGATTAGATGAGATGCTGTACCTTATTAAAGGATATGATATAAGACATCTCCAGATCTTTCATCAACAGACTTCCAAGTAGTGCCTATGGCACTGTAGGACACCCATCCATTGGCAGACATTTAATTGAGCACAGCTGGCTTTGTTTTCATTGAACGGATGGATAGCTTAGCTCATCATACTCATTTGAAGCAATACTTTTTAACCATGAAGTGAAAAACTTAGGGTTTACTTAAACAGGTCTGATGGCTACAGTAACTCTAACCCTAGTGTAACGAACTTGTGCTTATTATATAGTATTTGCCCAAAAGGACAGTTCAACACATGTGCTTATCTGTTGGAAGGATACCTGGAAGGTATGGGATAAATAAAAAACTTTATTTATCCACATGGGGCAATTTAAGGCCCACAGAGTAGTTACAAAAAACATCAGTGGAAATACCAAATAAAATGGCATACTGTTTTGTCAGAGTGATGATAAATGGAATTAGTATGTTAGTACAAAAAGCTTGAATAAACTTCTGTATAAATATCTGTAAATAAATATAAACTGTGAAAAAAAGGTAGTGCTTAATAGCCAACACAAAGTAGAGGTGAAAAGGATGGATGCATATATTAATAAATTAAACTTAAAGTGAGTTGTGCAGTATGTAAACATTGGTATGTAACATCATTAGAGTTATTGTCATAGCCAGAGTCCAGGGGGGTGTTCCAGAAAGCAGGTTATGTGACATACCCGGATAAGTTTGAGGGTAAGTTAGTGGATAACCTCAACTTCCGGTTCCAAAAACGGAGGTAACTTTCTGGGTATGTATGTAACCATAGCAACTTACTCTCTGAAGATAACCTGCTCGGTAACAGGTTATGTTCCAGGGTAAGTTTGTTCCAGAAGCTTAGTGAGCATGGCGCGCCCTTTTGATGAGGATCCTGTGGACGTGGAGGCACAGATTATACGCGGTTTTTTTCGCCGGGAGAGAGTTATAAGACCGCGTATTGATGTGTTTTCATTTCCGAATGATTATTTAAAAGAGCGTTATCGGTTTTCAAGGGAATCGTTAATTTACTTAACACATCTCCTGAAACCGCATATTGTACATGTCACAAACCGCAGGTCTGCGCTTAGCACAGAAAATATTCTGTACATAGCACTTCGGTTTTTTGCGTCAGGGCATTTTCTGTACAATGTGGGAGATGCAGAGAATGTGGGAAAGGCAACTGTGTGTAGAGCCGTTCGTACAGTATGTCTGGCACTTAAGCACTTTTTACACTCATGTGTACAGCAGGTCCCTGGCCATAAACCTCTCCACATTATTAAAGAGGAGTTCCACAGAGTGGCAGGTTTGTCCTTTGTAGTAAAATCTACAGTATGACGCACATTTAATATGTAGATATACTATTTATATACATGTATTCATCCTGCATACACACACTTGGTCCTTGCATATATGCCTTTGTATTTCAGGGTTTCCAAATGTAATTGGGTGCATTGATGGCACCCACATTCCTATTAAAGCTCCTTCAATAAATGAGGGAGACTGTTAATAGGAAATCTATTCATAGCATCAATGTACAGGTAACAACTTAATTTTGTGTCCTTAATTTTTTGCCTTGTTAGAATCATTAAACTCATTACTTTTTTCCACTAAATAGGTAATATGTGAGGCAACCCACATTATTACTAATGTTGAGGCCAAATGGCCAGAATCTGTGCATGATGCCAGAATTTTCCGGGAGTCATCATTATGCCAGACATTTCAGCAGGGTATGTTTTGCGTTATGCATTTTAATTTTTACAAAATTGCATTGTACACTTGAAACATTACAGGACACTTGAATGGTTACTTGCTGGGGGACAGAGGATACACTTGTCTGCCCTATTTAATGATACCCTACCCTGAACCTGGACCACAGACACGCTTTAACCTGGCTCACCGCCGAACACGGGCCAAGGTGGAGATGACCATAGGGATCCTAAAGTCAAGGTTTCAGTGTCTGCGTGGACTCCGGGTCAGTCCAGAGAGGGCATGCGACATCATAATGGCTTGTGTTGTGCTTCACAACATTGCCACGATAAGAGGAGAGAGCCACCCTCCTTATATCGAAGAGGATAGCGTAGAGGAACCTCTACAAATTTGTGCACATAGAGATGGAAAACTTTTGAGAGACAGGATTTGTCAAAGTTTCTTTTATTAAATTTTTTTATTGGTCTGCTGTTCACTGTGGTTCATTTCTTTATTTCCTGAAAAACAATGAAAGTAAAATTAAATAAAATGTGGTGTTAATACATTGCTTTATATACACAACACTTTTAACATGCAACAGATTCATATTTACACAAGTTCTCACCTTAAGGCGATGCTCCAGTAATTCCATTTCTAGAGTAGCCTTTTTAATTTGAAGCTGTACTGTATAAGGTCCATCTCCATGTCACTTTTTCTTATTTGTTTTTGAAGATGGACCTTATACAGCTCCTTTGCTGGCAACTAGGAAGGCAAAAATAATTACATAAATGGCATTCTGTCAGACAATAAAATTTAAATCTGGACAACTGCACAAATTCTTACACTTCTTAGATCATGAACTGAGATTGAAGGACCCTCATCTGTTGGTAAATCCCCAGGTATATACTGTGAAAGAACATTGCCTGTTACTGTAATGAAAAAGGGGGCATGCATTATAATGGTATGCATCATACCTCAGTGGATCTTCCAGCATTGTCCACGTCTGTCACAGCAGATATGGTCTCTTCATCGTCATCCTTCAGTGGAAATATACAAGTATACATTATCAGGCAAAAAGACAAAAAATAAAGATCTAAAAGTACCTGACAACAAAACACAACTGACAGACTGTCATTTCTGCAGGGTCCAATAATACAATCCCTCCATCTGTATCTATAAGAAAATACAACCCATAAAATTCTCAATTTTATCAAAGACAAAGCAATAATGCAGGAAAAAAAACCTTGTCAAAGTAATACAACTAATCAAAAAAAAAGTCACAGTAGCATAATCATATGCAGTTAAATAAAGTAAGCCTGCATAAAAACGGTAAGCATGTTCAAAAGCCTTTAAGTGACGGAGATAGAAATTTATTCAATCATATAATGAAATCAAATCATAGTGGTAAACTTACATTTCACCATGTTACTTGTGGTGCATGGTGTGTGTGATGTGCCCCCTGGAATGCCAGCAACCACTGGTGGCCCTTTATTAAGGGACAGAGCCAGCTCCTCAGATGGGGTGAGGGGAGTTGGTGCTGGGCCCCCGCCAGTTAGACGGGCTTCAGCCTTCTTTCTATGACAGAAAGAATATACTAAACCGTGTTTAATAAATTGTTCAGTTAATGTGTTATCAAATATTACCTTTTTGCAGAATGTTCTTGTGTTTCATTTTGACTTGGCTCAAAGTTCTTTTGGCTCCAGATGGATTACAACTTATTAAATAAGAAACCATATATTCCTAGTCAATATACACTGGTATTTTAACCTAAAGAAATCAATGGCTAGAAAAGTAAATGCTATCATAGTGATTTAACAGTCAAAAGGATGCGGAAGGGGTGTTTTAATTAATTATAAATATTTAGCATTATAATTAAATTTAATATACTCACGCATTTACTCTGTCCGTTATTTTTTGCCAAGCCAACTCTCTTTGTTTAGCCGATGCAGCCGTATTGCTTTTTTCTGGATTATAGGCTTTAATTCTTCAAAAGCGAGCATTAAAACCTCCAACTCCGCCTCCGTGAAGTATGCCGCTCTCTTTATTTCACTTGGAAGTTCCATTATAACTCGTGAAATCCGCGATCCATTGAAAATGTCTTTATGTAGGCACCGTGCACGCGCATTAACTCTGGGTAACCAGTAGGGGGTTGATTAAACTAAATCTTATTAGGTGTTTTGGAACCGACATACTCTCGGTATGCGGGTTTGGGGTTAATCAACCCAGAGGTTAAGATTAACCAAATGGTAAGTTAACCAAGCTTTCTGGAACACCCCCCAGATCTCTATATGAATGTTTTGTTTTTCTTTACAGATTGTGAGTGAGAGTCCATGAGTCTAATAAAAAAAAAAAATAAAAAAAAAAAAAAAAAATGGGGTGGGGTGTAACTGATCAGGTGTAACAGATCTGGTGATTGTATATATTTTTTTATTTCAGTTTTTGTGTTCTGAACTGGCTTCCTCACTCTCTGCCTCAAATTTGTACCATACTCCACAATGTTCCTGATAAACATTTTGAACTGAATTTTCTGCATTGTGGTACTATAGTGGCATGGTAATGTAGATTAGTGTGAAGAAAACGCAACAGAACGTTTATTTTAAATCAGTAAACCTGTCACGTTGTGGGTGTAACGGGCTGTTCTTATCGCCGTGGGCATATTAATGGCAGGCATAAACGCAGGGGGGTTGGATTAACATAAAATGTCTTTATTCAAAAACACTCAAAACCAAATAAAACACTGGCTCTGAAAGCTTACCATCACACACGTACTGGGAATTCTGGATCAAAACCCCCACAGGGGGGACACGGAACAAAACTCATTCAAGGGAACACGAAACAAAACACACTTAATGATAAGAGAACTTAAACACACTCAAGGGGCACCAGAAACATAACACACTCGGACTCTGGGAGCTGGTACACAATCTCCGTCTGTAGTGAGATACAGTCTCTGTAACATGTAGGCTCTAATACCTGAAACATACAATAACAGTGACAAGAGCTCAGTGTTGTGACAGGCTCTGGGATACAGGCTCTAATACCTGGAACATATAGTGACATATAACAAACAGTAACAGACTCAAGACATACAGTACATAGACGGTATAACCCAAGCTCGGTTAGGTGGTAACTAAAGCAGGGCTCTACGAGCGGCACCCACACTCGCCATAGCGCATCACGCATGCACGCTCCTGAGTGACCAAAGCTCCGTCCTAGGAGCTACCCATACACACGCTCACCTCGATGAGCGGCACTCTCTCCCACACGTATAGCTAACACATGGAAAATATACACACCCATATTCACCTACGCCCATCATACTCACACCCACACCCACACGTAACCCAAGCTCCTATGATCGGCCTTACACACACACGCAAAACCTACACACCTACTGTATACTCACCTAAGCACATCACACATACCCACACACGTAAGCCACGCTCCTATGAGCGGCCCTACACACACGCAAAACCTACACACCTATACTCACCTAAGCACATCACACATACACACACTTAAACCCGTACTGAAACCACACTCCTATGAGCGGCACAACAGGCACACGCCAACCCGGTGTTATGCTCTAAAATGCCCCCCTGTCACGGATTGCCCCCCCCCTTACATAATCTCTTTCAAATATTATATTAGAACATAAATTCATAGATTTATGGTTTACAAATTACACGAAACGAATTTGATTATAAAATATACATGTTGTATAGGGGAAAAAATATAAATGATAAATTAGATATTTTTTTCATATACAAAATATATTTTTATTTTGCTTATTTTATAATTAAAATCGTTTCATGTCATTTTTCATCATAAACAATTATTTAGTGTAATATGTGATGAATACAAGTGTTAGTTTTGTATTAAATGACAGACCCCTGTGCCATAAAACAAAAATTTTGTATATGACAATTTTTATTAATGGTATCGACAGCTTTCACGTGCCTAGGGTTAATTATAATAGTAATAATATATTTGATAATGATAAATTTGAACTTATGTTCTAATATAATATTTGATCGAGATTATGTAGGGGGGGGGGCAATCCGTGGCAGGGGGGCATTTTAGAGCATAACACCGGCTAAGAGTCGCGCTATACCCGCGCACACACACATAGAACAAACACTCACGCTCATACACACTCGTAGAGCATACCCAGGAGTCGAGCTTAGGTTACATACCGGGAGAGTCTCCAGAGACCGGGGAAGGACACTAGGAATTGGTGAGAGACACAAACGACTTGACAAGGGCACTAGAAACACAGGGGTAACCATCACAGCTTCCAGACACGTAACTAAGGGTGAAATCAAAGAAACACATAATTACATTCACACAGAAACCACATTCTCAGAGCCAGTCTAACACAAAGTGAAATTAAACAAACCAAAAGCCCACAAGACAATAACAATGCTCGACCCAGTTTCCCAGAGCTAACAGCTTTTTATACGAGTTCTAATGAGCCACCTCGGCACAGGTGAAACTTTGTCATCACCTGACCGAGGTGCCTTCTGGGAAACTGGGTCTTCTAACAAAAAACTACAGAAACCAAAATTCAGCCACAGTGCCCTCTAGGGGCAGTCCCTTACAAAACCTTAAACACTAAAAGTATTTGTCTATTTTGATGTTTAATCAGAAATTTCTGCAAGCTAGAATTTATAGTAATTATTAAATGAAATCGCACAAACTATGTTTATAAGTATTTCTACCCACCTTAATAAAACGACAATAAAAAACAATTAAATATGTGTTTAATTTTCACAACTTCTGTATTTACCCACTTTTCATAACTTTTCATAGCAACACTGTATGCAGGTGGTGGCATATGAAAAGATGACTCAAATTTCCACCTCTGATATCTTTATTTTCACTCATCCCGCACTAAATATCTTGTCCTAACAAGCGCGCTTCAGTTTACACAAGATATTTTGGTCCATAGCGACTCCCTCCCCCCAATAAATTTCTCATTGCCATACCCAACCTCTGAGAGGGACAGCAGGCATCTTCAATCAGCAGTCCAAAAATAACCCAAGGGGATGGTCTAAACAAAACTAAACTTTTAGGGCCCTCTTCTCTTTTTCCTTGTTCCCTACTCCTACTCCTTCACTAAACCAGTTGGACGGGGACAGAGTAGGACAATAAACAGACACTAGTGTGAAGACGTACTGTATAAGGGTACGCGTAACTCGAGGAGCACTGGCAAGCATAACTTCTTAAAGAACTACTCCAAGGATCCCTATTTTCACAGTCCCAGAGGGCTGACATATTTTGGCTGACAGGGAGAAAAGAAAGGGACGGATTTAACCATGAAGTTCAGTGTGGCACTGTTTTTTGCTGGGCTCTTTGGTGCCTTTGGGGCAATTTTCATCCTCATATCATTTGGTACAGATTATTGGCTCTTGGCTCGTGAGACTTGCAAAACAGATCCTCCGATGTACAAGGTTGGTGGATTGATGCATTGGTGATTTACTGATGTTTATAAGTAAGAGAGAGATTACAGTAATCACATGGAACACTTTGAATTATAATATCCCAGTGCCATTTGTTTTATTATGTTTTTTAAAATTAAATTAAGGCCACAGTGTCAGCTAATCATAGTGTTTGCCAAACACATTCTGCAGGCTATTGTAAAAATAACATGAAGTCTAAACTATAACACTGACCCTTAAATCTACTTTAATAATAGTTTATCCAATGTCAGTAAGATCTAGATTGCATCAATGTATGTTTCGATTTGAAGCAGGGTGTGGTTAACAGATATCAGACGTCACTTTTTACAGTCTCGGGAAAGAAACAAAGATAGAATATCACATGCTAGAACATGAAACCATGAAACCATACTTAATGATAGGCAATGAAACAGGAATCTAAATGCAATGTCTACAGCCTTATGCCAAATCTATTAATGGAAGTCACACACACTGGCAGCATTTTCAAAGGGGCAACCTTTGGCTCTGCAAATTTGCAAGTGGAAGTCACGGCATAGGCTACAGTGTTTTCAGTAAAATCAAGTGAAGGTCTTTCTTGGAGATCTGTTGTTTCTACACAGGAAAATCACTATGTGACTGCAGCATTTAGTAGTTTTAAATGTAAAGTTGCTGATGTAACTTAAACACTATTATTTAACAAGCAATGAAGAGGAAAGGCGGCTGCTGTGTATACACACACATACACACACCAGTTTACCAAACTATAGGAGTGATGCACGAGCACTGAGACCTAGCATGAGAGACGATTACACACAGTCCCGCAGTGCGAAAGACAGAAGAACCATTGGCTCACTTGTGATCACGTGACACTTGGCGTCAAAACAAGAAACACATGTGTGCTACATGATACTCGATGATACTCGTGTATTAAGACATGCTTGTTTTTCAAGTCAAAATTTATTAAACATCTTTTCTCGTGTTGCGGAACACTCACAAACTGGGTTACTCACAATCCGAGGTTCCACTGTAATACTTTTGCCATTTAGCTTGCTGTTCCTTTTTTAACATTAGCCATTATTCTTATATAACATATTTCTTATATAAATATCAAGACACATGCATGTACACTCTTACAAATGTACATCAAAATGAATAGCGGACATGCCCTGTGGTCTGACACCTCCTCTCTGTATCTTCCACAGAATGAGGATTTGAACCAGCCTGACGATCAGGGAAACTCTTCCATCTTTTATCACGAGGGCTTCTTCTGGCGCTGCTCATTTAGAGGCAGAGAGGAGAATGACCTAATTTTGAAGTTCTTCTTTAGTAAGACAAGGTTTATTGGCTAAAGACCCCTTTATACAGTACAGACACCAGTAGACACCTAGATCACAATTTTGTGATAATCAATAAAGAAAGTAATTGAAGAAGTGTTTTAAGACTTACACAGAATCATGCTTACGGTAATGATATTGCAGGCTTAATGGTAAGCACTTGTTGCCTTGCACCTCCAGGTCCTGGGTTCGATTCCCACTTTGTGGGGTTTGTGTGCATGGAGTTTGCATGTTGGGTTTCCTCCCACAATCCAAAGACATGCAGATTAGGCTACTTGGTGTTCCCAAATTGCCCGTAGTGTGTGAATGTTGACCATGGTCCTACCATGGTCGTCCAAAATGGGAAAAAAAACAATGGTCATCATTGGCCTCCACATTCCTTGATTGGACTACAGAGGATGCTAGATGGATGGATGGATGGATGGCTGGATGAATGGTAGGAAGTAATGAAGTGTGATAGTTAACCACTTTTGGTATTACCTGTATTGCTGTTATATGCATACAGGCTACCAAACAATTGTGTTTTTTCACATTGTTCTAAAAAAAAAAAAAAAAAAGGGTTATGGCCCTAGTTGATGTTTTAGTTCTATTATGGCTATTTAATGCACATCTGTACTGGACATAGTAATGGCAGTGGAAAATCTAGTGCCTGTTCTCTAAACCTACATTGTTAAATTCAACATGTAAGCAATATACATTCATTCATTCATTCATTCATTCATTTTCTATACCGCTTAATCCTGAAGCAATATACAGATAAACTTTATTACTAGTTCCTTTGTTCCCATTGTATAATTAGTCATTTGGTTAACCAGAATATATTGTCAGTAAATAAATGACAAATGAAAAGAACATTTTAAGGTTTTTTTTTAGGAAAAAAAAGGTCAATAAAAGAAACAGGACATGTTAATCAACCCTGTAACGGAAATAAATGAGTTTACTTGATGTGTTTGTGCTGTAAAATTATGCTGTTATAATCTCAGACAAATAAAAAATAGTTTAAACAATGTAGGGAAATGAAGTAGCATAACGTTGCTTTTGGCCATGAAGATTGTTGATGCTAGTTTTTAGAACTAGCAATTCTTGACCACTGGCTCCTATAAAAAAAAAAAACAATTTCAATTTTCTCATATTTGGTTCTTGTGCTTTATGCAATACAAAAAATAGGTGCTGTATTCTCGTATAAAAATGCAAAACATAGCGAGAAGACTGAGGATGTTGTAAAAGCCTGTTTAATTTGTTCATAATCAGGTTAAAAAAAGAATCAATTGCTGAGATAGTACATGTTAATCTTTAAAAAAAAAAAATTCTTTATGCTGGATAAAATGACACTCATGTAATTTACAGCACAGTTACAATGAAAACTGTAATGTAAATGGTTTTGTTGTTATCCCCACAGCAAACCAGCCACAGTCCAAAATGTGTGAACAAGCCTACCTGTCTCCATTCCCTGTGTCTGAACAGACCCACAATGCAACCACTTATGAGTCTGCCATCAGTAAGTAATGATCCATGTGTTGTAGAACAAATATTGTTTGTATTTAAGTGTCTTATAAACACGCAAACTTTCAGTAGAAACTATAGTTATGTGTGCTGTGTAGTCTACAGAGGCTTCTGGAGTGTCTTCGTGTTGTTGGGTGTGGCTGCAGTTATCTTGGGTGGCTTCATCATAATCTGCGGTGCTCCATTCACCAATGCCTGCCTCTATAAAGCAGGTGGCGGATTCTTCCTAACAGCTGGTGAGCTAATTTTTATGATTTACCATGGTATCAATATATCTGTTCTCAAAAGAACAAACAAACAAAAAACGCTGATTCTTCCTCATCTTCTTAGGTTTCTTTGCCCTTCTTGCCACTGTGCTGTTTGTCATCTGGTTGGAGCTAATGGATGTGGTGGATTTATATGAGGAGTATCGAAGAAGCCATTGTTCGTTCTTTCAGTTGGATATTACTTATGGCCTTTCTTTTATGTTTGCCCCAGTGGGCGTGTTCTTCTGCTTTCTCTCAGGCATGCTCTTCCTTCTGATTGGACGGGCACTAAAGCAGAATAACTGCTAAGCAACTTAATGATTAGTGGAATGTTGTTTATGATTATATAGCAGGATAACGGCATTAAGACAAATGTAAACATCTTTCTATTCTTTGTTAGATGGGGTGATTTATTTATCCTGACAGAGGAAGATTCTGAGAAAATAAACTGTTTATATGTTTTCACTGGAGGACCATAGCTGATTAGGGCAACAATCTGATGTTTTCAACAATCAAACTTTTTCATTTACAGTGTAGGTACTTTTATGGGAAATTTGTTTTGCCAGACTGACATACTGGTTGGTCAGAGAATGATTAATTCTTTGTCTGCCATTTTATAAATCAGCATGTATCTGTCCAGTGATTACCAGCGATATTTGTATTTCATCATTGCTCAAGCATGGTTATAAGTACTCAACTCTTATACTGTTTAATTATGGGGCGATAATAGGCATGTTATGAGATCACTTGGTTTGTGTGTGGCTGTAAGGCCATCCTTGCACATACTGTATGTACTGTATGGGACGTTAAAATCTCTGTGATCCTTATAAGATTTACACTACCAGTCAAAGGCGGGGACACATGATCATAGAACAATAGCACTATTAAACAACATTAGACAGTCACTGTAAATGTTAAAAAAGGAGGCACACACCCTTGGTACTGTACATTCTCAACCAGCTTCAGGAGCGAGTTTTAAACCAACTAGTTTTTCTAGAATTCTCAGAGCACTTGTTGAATTCTAAAGTTAAAAGTACATGTCTGGAGGAAATTATTTACTTTTAAGTAAAAACTATTTGTTTTATTTAGAAATAAACACTTAATTCATTAACACATTAATGCAAAATGAACTTCGCCTTGGTTCTCTGTTTAGTTTTGCCTAAACCTAAATTTCTTGAAGACAATAAACAACTATTTTAAATTGAGTATGTCCTTCTGACTGGTAGTGTAGATTATAAAATGATCTGTGTATACATATATTTAAATTATCTAGAAAAATGTATCACCATGCTAATTCTACTGTATGGATTAATTGTTTTTGAACATATATTAAGAATGTTTTGGTGACTTGCCCTGCCCTGGAAGGTTATGACACTTGTTTTATTAGGATATATAATGGTATTCATGATATGACCAGCTAGTTTTTGTCTGCCTAGATGGAACCTTTTCAGCTTTAGTTTTTTTTTCCTTTTGTAAATAATGTTAACTATTGGTATCAGAACATATTTTAAAATTAATTATTTTCAACATATTAATAAACACTCAAGGTAAAATCATGATGAAATTAATTTGTTAAAAGGCTTTAAAGAACATTAAAAGGTTTAATGCTGAAGAAAACTTCACAGTGAACAGCACATACATGTCTCATGAACTCTTTTTTCTAGTAGATTCTAATCTACAGTATAAGCTCATATATGATACAGTTTCATTTTTCTAATTAAACATCCATGAACAATTTTCAAACCTATACAAATTATCTCAATTTAACACGCTCTGAACAGAGGTGAGGGACAGAAAAGTATCAGTGCTCAGATGGAATCTGATTTATGTAGGAACTGCTGTCAGAGATATATTGTCAGGAGACAAGACCTGGCAAATGATTCTGTTTAACACATGCAGCTTTGGGAAATATGACTCAACTGCATGGCAGCTGACAGCTGTGTGTGTGTGTGTGTGTGTGTGTGTGTGCGCGCGCGTGTGTGTGTGTGTGTGTCTGTGTGTGTGTGTGAGAGAGAGAGAGAGAGAGAGAGAGAGAGAGAGAGAGAGGGAGAATGTGTCTGAGTGAATATGTCTGTATGTGTCCTTAGTCTATCAGTGTATGTATCTGAGTGTGCAAAAAAAAAAAAAAGAAAGAAAGTAATAAAGCTTTACCATAAATATATTGACCAGAATTATTTTATTTTTTTGTTTGCTTTTTTTCTTACCACTCAATCATTTGGAATACATGTTTATAGAATGGTTTTCTTAATGTGTACTGTTTTGGAATCATAAATGATAAGTGAGTGTAT
This sequence comes from Channallabes apus, assembly GCA_030522415.1. Taxonomy (NCBI): domain Eukaryota; kingdom Metazoa; phylum Chordata; class Actinopteri; order Siluriformes; family Clariidae; genus Channallabes; species Channallabes apus. The sequence goes on from CM060109.1 coordinate 27,735,961, forward strand.
TGATGTGTGTGGTGTGTCACAATGTGTCTACAGTAACTCTGACCAGGATAAAGAAAATACTGAATGTGACCAGAGATATCAGTGATAGGCCTACTGGTCATTCATGGGCATCTGCGTGCTTGTGGGGGCAGATAGTCAAGTGTTTAACAAAGTGTGATTTTTGCCCTGTAAAGGCGTTGGCTGGCTTCTTATGTCTTTATGGAAGCAGGTGGTAACCTTCACCCTTGGTTGTTAGTTTTTATATCTTGGGGGAGACCTGACTAGTGGGTGGGATTTGGCCAGAGTAGAAAAATTTGTATAGGTAAAGTTTTTAAAGCCCTCCTAATAAAGCTTATTTGTTTTATACTACAGTTCAACCATCAATTTTAAAGTAAATAATAATAATAAAAATAATCCAATACTTGTCTACTATATTTGTTTGCAATCATTGTGTTGAATGTGTTTGTGTAAGTTGTGTAAGTTCTTGTTTTTATTTATTATTGCCTGGATTTGTCTACAGTGCTCTTCTCTTGTCTTGGGCACAGAAAATCCTGGTCAATGAAGATTAATGATTTTGAAAATGTCGTGTGTAATGGACACAATACTGACCCCTGTGTTTCTAAAAAAAGACTCTACCTTGACACTGTTTCTGCGTGTAAGAGTGATCAATGACAGTACACTAAACTTGACTAAAACAGCCACAAGATGTCAGCAATGCAGCATAAAATGTCTCAATGTGTACAATGAGGACGGTCGTTTATACTAGAAGAGAACTCAGTCTTACAGTACTTCATAACACCTTATGTGCAGTCATAGTTTAAGTAGAGAGAGAGAGAGAGTTCTGTATGCTGTTCCATGTCCTGATTTTGGCAAGGATAACATTAGGCTCTGAGACCCAGGTGATTGTTGTGCAGTTCCACATGATTAAGCCAGATAATTGTGTATTGCTAGCACAAATGTTCACAGAGCCTAGTGGAATACAGTACATTTTTCCCCTATCAATCATTCCACAGAAACCAAGAGAGCCCAGTAGAAGTAAAAGATCAATTTAAAGACTAAAGAGTCAGATTAGAGTGGAGACAAAAACGGCCAAAGGTTCTTATTATGGACTTGGTCTGAATTCACAATAGCAAGCAACAAATCCCTTGTGTCTCATGTTGTTTGTCTCTTTAGAATGGCAGCTACAGTTATCTGTGTGTGTGTGTGTGTGTGTGTGTGTGTGTGTGTGTGTGTGAGTGTGTGTGTGTGCAGCTGTTTTCTTTCTTTTTTTTTTTTTTAGCTTGGATGAAAAATGTAGCAAGCAGATATACAGTATAGCTTCTCATACTAACTGTGCAAACAGTGTGGTGATGCATGTGGAAATTGTTACATTGTTGTTTCATTAACATCTTATGCTAGACTTTATGCTATATTTTAGCTATATACACTAACAAGTGGATAGTGCTATTAGTTTTATATTTCAAGATGTCTTTCTGCATATTTATTGAGAGGTTATATATGACAGGATAGGTAAAAACAGTGTCATATTTCTTTTCTTCCATTTTAGTGCATTGAACAGTAAGGACAGTATAAGGAGAAATAAAGCTTTGAATGGGTAACAGAAGAAACACCAGATAACACAGCCTCTTTCAAATTCAAATGTTACTTGTTGGGCTGTGTTTTGTTGCTTGTCACTGCAAACATGGCCCACATATATACAAAAAATAAATGGTTGCATTTTGCTTTGTTGCTTTGCCAAAAAGTCTGATTATAGAATGAAGAGATAAAGCAAGTACAGTGAAACCTCGGATTGCGAGTAACGCAGTTTGCGAGTGTTCTGCAAGACGAGCAAAGATTTTTAATAAATTTTGACTTGTAAAAATAAACAAGTCTTGGTTTACGAGTACTGAGTATCATGTATCATGCATGCGCTACTTGTTTTGACACCGAGCATCACGTGATCACAACTGAGCTAACAGTTTTTTCTCTTTCTTGCGCTGCGGAATTGTGGATAATCATCTCCCCTGCTGGGTCTTAGTGCGCTTCTCTCGCTGGTATAATCAACATCCGTGAACGCGTGTACTGTTTAATATAACACTGTGACCACGTGTGTGCGTGTAAAACGTATATATTATTTTGTGTCTGTATGCGTGTGTGTACAGCGCACGTGATAAGTAAAGCAAAAGCAAGACTCATTAGAGAGGTTAAAAATCCATTTTCACTCTCTGTATCAGCCGGCTCTGTCGCGGTTCTTTTCAAATGTAAAGTGCAGGTTAATTTATCTTATTTTTACTTTACAGCAGTGATTCCGTTAGTGTGTCGATCAATTGAGTGTCTTTAGAGAGATTTCTTGTTTATTTTTCCGATAAAACAGTGTTTCCGTTGTGTGTGCGCACGTGTGTGAAAAGAGTGGAGGAAGGGTAAGTGTGTAAGACAAAAAGGGGGAGAGGGGAGCTTACTTTAGATTCACACACACACAGCACAAACAGAAACACTTATTTTTCGGGATTTGTTTTTACTTTTTTTAAAAGGTAAAGTGCAGGTTAATTTGTTTTATTTTTACTTAATATTTTGTGTTAATTATTTTTATGCATTTATTATTTGGAGGAATTAATAATTTCTTATGGGAAAATTACATTTGGTTTACGTGTGTTTTGGAATATGAGCACGCTTCCCGAACGAATTATGCTCGTAATCCAAGTTTCCACTGTATTAAAAACTGTATTAATTACTATTGCAGAAACAGGGCCTGGACATGATAGGGACACCCTGTGCTTGGGGGTACATTTGAAACAAATGGCCTAAAACTGAGGTTAACCATGGCAGGAGATATCTGGATGCTACAAAATGAGTGCCTGCACTCAGGAGGGTATATTTCAAACATCTAGACCTTTTTCGTATACATGGAATCTGATTTATACACTTGTCCTGTGTTGCCTTTGGAAACTGAGAATAAAAGTCAAAATAGTTATCCACTTATCTTAGGAAAATTTGCTTGCAGCCAAGCAATGAGTGGCTGTATAATAGGCTTTGCTGGGTGAATCAATTTGCATCAGGATTTAAAGCCGCACACAGAGACTCACACAAACTCTGCTTTAAATTGTGTAATTTGAAACAAAGGGTTAGGGTTAAAATGAAGTATATTATAGTAGAGAAGACCACTGGCTCATGTAAAGAAATGAATAGGGACTTAAACTTCCCTTATGAAAACTACATTGCTTATGCATTGCTTGCCTATGAAATAGATACAGTAATTAGATAAGTAACTACTGAATAAGTAGATTTTAGCTATAGACTGTATAACATCCTGATTTAAAGAAAATGTTTTCTGCATATTCGTTTTTTATTAATCCTATCATCTGTGTAAAAGAAAGGATTCTTTTATGTGCATGTGTTATCATGTGAACTCACATTAAACAGCTACTATTTCTTTTAAAGCTACAAACACCAGAGAAATAATCAGTAGGCTCAGTGAGTAGAATGGCGTAATGGTTAGCACTGTCACCTTGCACCTCCAGGGAACTCCAGGGAATTCCTTCCTTGGGTCTGTATGCATCGAGTTTGCATGTTCTCCCCATGCTGGGTGGGTTTCCTTCCACAGTACAAAGATATGCAGATTAGGTGTTCCCAAATTGCTCTGTAGTGTGGAATGAGCGCCCGTGACTCTGTATCCTGTACACAAGATAAAATGGTATATGAGATGAGACCTTTGTACCTTGAAAACTACGATATACAGTAAATTTGGCTACAGTACCCCTCTCCCATTAGAAGTCAAAAAGTTGGCTCATTATTTTGAAGTTCTTCTACACTGCCTTTCTCAATGCATCTTGTCCCTTAACCTTGCAATATTCCATGTAATCTCTTTCAGCATTTCATTTTCTTTGGCTTTTCCTACTGAAATCTGGTATTATTTGAATTGCATGAACAACAAAGTGGCAAGTCTTATTAATGGCTGGATTTTGTGTAGAAATTATTTAACATAATTCATAATAATGAATAAACAATGGGCTACATAAACACTATATTAATCCAAGACACGAGGATATAATTAAGACGCATCATTTACATGAAACAAGTGTTCAGTGTGTGTGTGTGTGTGTTTACACGAAGGACAAACGGTATGACGCAGAAGCATAAATCAACCCGTCCTTAACAAAAAGGGTCGTAATGTGGAGGCGACACAACAAAGAGGGAACAAGCAGCGTTTAAATATGATTACAAAAGAAGAGAAAACGGTCATGTTGTTTTCTTCTTGTTACCACAAAAAAAGAAGACAGAAAAGCCTGCGCCTAATTATTGAACGTTTTTTATTTATTTATTTATTTTTTATTTCATCGTAGCCATGCTTTAATGTGATTACAAGCTCTTTTCACGTGTGTCTGATGTGCGCGTGCGCTGTAATTAGCGCGGGATCTCCTCTCGCTGAGGTGACGCACTCCTCCCCCCCCCCCCACACACACACACACACTGCGCTCAGTTCAGGTAATGTCTCATCACATTTAACCCAATTTCAGCTGTCCGTGTTGTCCCATTTGTTCAGTGGCACACAAAGGGTTATTGTAGGCCACTGCTCTGCCGTGCCAGGCTTTTGATTTTAATTGCGGTGGCACTCATCTACTCCTCTTCACTCAAAGGCTTGAATACGCCGTTTGAAATGTAAGCGTGTGAGAAGCTGATTTTTTTTCTTCCTCTCTTTCTCTCCCCCTTTCTCCCCTCCACTTAATGCTTGTGATACATTAAAAGGTGTAATCCGACTGAAATGGAAATTGCGCTCCTTGAAAACGGATGATGAGAGGAAGATGGCAGGGCCGGCGTCGTGCTCCATCAGAGAGGCGAGCCTCCCCCACTCTCACTCCCAGATTGTGCTCGCCTTCTTATAGTGGTTAATGGTGGAGCTGCCAGGCAGGTTGATTACAAGGTTACCATAAACAATCCTTTTCAGATGCGCCAAGGGAAATTATGGGTTGTGTTTGTACTGTATGTGTGAGTGCAGTTTGTCCCTTTTGCCATGATTTGTATCAGGGTAGTGGCCTCAGCCATTAGGTGATTGCTTGCAATCATTCCTGTGCAGCCAGAAGCATGGATGAGTCTTTCCAGCTCTATCAAACGTAACAGGGCATGCTGCACATGTCCAGCTCCATCACATGTACGAGACTGTGCTGTAAACATCCATCTCCAATATGTGTAAGAGAGTATGCTGTACACGTCTGGCCCAGGATGTGTAAGAGAGAGAGCACTATACAAGGCCACCCCTACATGTTCAGCTACGTGTAAGGAAAAGTGCTGAACACATAAAATATAAGAGAAAGTGCTGTACAGTACATAACCTGCTCTATCACATATGAGAGAAAGTGCTGTACATACTGTATCCAGCTTCATCACATATAAGAGAAAGTGCTCTGCATATCCTGCTTCATCACATATAAGAGAAAGTGCTCTGCATATCCAGCTTCATCACATGAAAGAGAAAGTGCTTTACACATCAATCTCTATAACATATAAGAGAAAGTGCTGTACATATCCAGCTTCATCAGATATAAGAGAAAGTGCTGTACACATTAATCTCCATAACATATAAGAGAAAGTGCTCTATACTGTATATCCAGCTACAGTACATCATATGTAAGAGAAAGTGCAGCACATATCCAGCTCTATCACATGTAAGAACGTGTGTTGTACACGTCTAGCTCCATCACATGGAAAAGGGCATGCCATACATATCTAGCTACAGTACGTCACACATAAAAGAGTAGGTCATAGACATCTAGCTACATTGCATGTAAGAGTGCACGCTATATACTGTACATCCAGCCCTATTAAATAAGCTTGTGTGTTATACACATCTGTCTTCATCACATGGAAAAGAGCATGCTGTACACATTTGTCAGACAACCTTATCCAGAGCAACTTACATTTTTATTTCATTAAAAATCTGTACATCTGTACATCAACTGTACATCTGAGCAGTTGAGGGTCACTGTGGCAACTTGACATTCATGGGATTTGAACCCGGGTCCTTCCGAAATCATAGTCCAATGGCTTAACCACTGAGCTACTCCTGAGTAGGCCATACAAATCCAGCTACATATAAAAGTGCACACAATACACATCTGGCTGCATTAAATGTAAGAAAATTTGTTGTACAAGGCCCTCTCCATCACATGGAAAAGAGCGTGCCATACATATCCAGCTAAATCACACACAAAAGGGCAGGACATACAGTACAGTACACATCCAGCACCATTACATGTAAGAGTGCACGGCATACAGATCCAGCTACATTACATGTAAGAGTAGGCCATACACATCCAGTTCATACATTACTAAATAATTAAAGTTACAATCCTACATTACTAAATAAACACATGGTGTCAATTAACTTAATCATAAATAAGTTTTTCATGTTTATATGCAATAGCTCATGTTCAGTTTGAAGTAATGCAAATATCATATCATTGTGCAGCAGAGAATTGTAAATAGTCTTTGTGTCATATGTTTATTGATGCTATTTTAGATTGAGGACATTTTGGCAGTCTACTCTTAATTATCAATGGATTTATCTTGTCTTGTTATTAATAGTTTAAAAAAACTTTTTTGACTTTGGGAGTGTGGAGGAGTTTTAATTAAATATGATGGAATGATTGTTTAGTGTCAAAATAGTTTTTAGGCACTTCACTGTTATAGAAAATAAGCAGACATTTGGGTGTGGAGTAATTAGTTTAATTTAAAGTGGTTTGCCTCCCAGCAGGTTGGGGTGAACATCAGGGACTACTGGAGGCCTGTGGGTTTTGATTAGTATTTGAAGGAGTGAAAAACAGAGGTTCGGATTGTGGCTGTAGGCCATATTGTGCATAGGAGGTCCTTCCTGTGTCTGAGGTAAGAGACCTGGGAAGAAACCACCATTCTGAGGAAAGAGTACAGAAACATCTCTCTCTCTCTTTTCATTTCACTCTTTCACACCTGAAATATTCTGTGTTCAGAGGTCATTGACTGAAAAAGTTTGGATTAATATGGAAACTACTAGAATATGGAAAATTCTACTTTATACATATTTATGTTTAAACATATTTCTGTTTAATAACCATAATAACTTTATATGGTAAACCGTTTTTATTACAACAACAAACTGATAATAGATTGATATTATGTTGATCTATTAGTCAGATTCTGCTTCAAAATGTAGTTTTCTACATTAAAGTTACCTGCGAGGAAAAATAACTTGGGAGTATTTTGTATAACATATCAGTTCAGTGGATCAATTGACAGTAAGCCATCCAGTGTGATGGTTATTCATGGTCATCTGCTCCTCTATGTGCAGAATATGACGTGCAAATATTAGGAACTCCTCTGCAAAGTGAACTTGCACAAGCTGACTGCTAATGCAGCGGTATGGCAGGTTATTTGCAGTTGTTACTAGCTAGCAATTACACTCAATGGATAATTAACACTTAGATTACTGGGAAAGGAGAATATTTTACCGGTTGTTATTGCTGCTTTTCCCTTTCTCTCTCTTTCTTCTACCTCCCGCTAACCGAAGTACATTGTTTTTTTTATTTTTATTGTGGTACAAGAATTCTGGACAGTAAAGTATATGAGGATTTGTTTATGGTGTAAATATGATGCAGACATATAAAAGATAAAGTTTTGCTTGCAAAAGTGCATGGCTTTCAGCTTTGCATGAAACAAAGAGTGTTGCTGAAGATTTCTTTATTCCAATTTATATGAATTGCATGAGCTGCTATCCTATGTGAGATCATCTGTGATTAAAAAGTGTTTGGTGTGACTTTACTTATCTTAATCTATTACTGTTTGCTTACTTCTCGTTTTTAAGCTCTGTCTGCAGTCATATTTTAATCATATTTTAATCAATAGCCATTCAAAGTATTGCACACTTATTTATTCGGCATATTGTAGATAAAATATATGCCGAATGCATCTTTAATGTCAACTATAAAATCTAAGCAAACACTAACAGAGAAAGAAACAGTTTACAATAGAATTTACAAACTGTCAGTTTTCAAAAGTTTCTAAATGAGAAATCTGACAGATCGATCATATATGCACATTGATGCACATTGTATTTTTGTACTTATTTGAACATTCCAGTAAACACTTTTGAACACTTTTGAAGTTAAGAGCTTATTAAGGAGTCATACATGGAACATACTTGTTATGCGTGACAGTCCCTATATCTAAAGTACCTGTTTAGAATTCATTGGTTTAGTTCAAATCTTATTTCTAAGCTTATGCTTAATTCCTCTATAGAAATATCAATTATTTCCCTAATGTATTTCAAATCCTCATCTTGGACCATGCTGTTATCCTACAAAGCCTCAGTCAAACAGGACAAATAGTCTTAATGAAGGTGGAACGTGCAGAGAAAATAAAAATAAAATGTTTTTTATGGACAGTGAAGCAAACAAAGCTCCCTATACAACATATATAGTTTTGTATATAATAGTTATATAATAATAATAATAGTTTTGAACGGCACTTTTTATTAACAGAGCAACTGTATAAATTTGGTATATATATAAAGGTTATATAAGGTTACATAACTTAATCATTGATATAAAATGTTTATTTTGAACAAAAATTTTACAACATATGCAAATGTTTTACATATGAACCATTTTGCCATACACATATATGTCCTTGTTAATCGGTTAAATATCTGATGGTGATTAATATAAATTCTAATGATGTGGAACACAAATTCTTTCTATTTTATGTTAAATTGTGTTATTAATTACATTAAGGAATATTAAATGTAATATAAGCAACACTGTACTGTACTGCACTGCACTGTTTGTTCATATAGAAACATTATTCAGTTAGATATTTTTTGGTGTTCCCAAAATGCCTGTAGTGAGAGTGTGTGTGTGTGCCCTGTGATGATTGTCATCCTGTCCAGGGTTTACCCCGCTTTGTGTCTCCTGGGATAGGCTCCAGGGCTTCCTTTGACCCTTCATACAGGACAAAGCGGTATATTGTAATAGATATATGAATAAATGAATGAATATCTGTGGTTGTATATAAGCACAGATAAATCATAACAATTGTCTGTTAATGTAGTTTAATGGCCCTTTCAGGTTCTAAACCAGTGAAAACAATTTAAAAGAAAAACTGTCTCTGTGCTGCATGACACAATCAAGAAATTATTTTATGTCCATCAAATGCAAAACGGGTTTCCAAATTAGAAGCATGAATGTCTTTCATCCTAGTGCTGAGGCCACATCTGGAAGACACGTGTCCTAGTGAAAATCATCTACCCATGCTGAGGCCTGTACTGTAGTTGTGTTAGGGCTGTAATTTTCTGCACATTCAGCTCAAACATCTAAGCTTTCTTCAATGTTTTTTTATTTACTTTGATATGTGTGATTGTTCTTGTTTTAGCGTCGCTTTCTGTAAGATGTGTAAGTGTGTTTGTGTAAGTAACCCCCCACCCCCACCCCACCCCCCAAAAACCTTGTTCAAGCCTAACCAGACATTAGTGGAATTGTGGGCCTCCAGCATTTCAAACACCTTAATTAGTTATTCAGCTCCTTATTTGTGTTTGCTTCCCCCTCCGGCGCCTAATTAATGCTTAATGGAAACTGCTGAACTGAGCCTGTGGAGAGCTCATGAATATTGAAATTAGCCTGAACGATTTTTAAGGGGTTGCAGAGGGGAAAGAGGTTAGAATTGGTAGCACTGGTACTCATTATTGTTGTGAGATATATGCTTATGATGTATCTACACAAATATACATACGTATGATTAAAATAATTTTGTCAGTAACAGTATAATGACTAAACACAGACTGACTAAAATATATATAACGTGTTTATTACTATTAATCTCTTAGTACAATTTACATGTGTTTATTTTATTTTTGCATTGTATTTGATGAAGATGGCATTTCTGGCAGATTATAAACCATCTCAACTTACTGTATTTCATAAAACTGCCATACCACTTTAAAAAGATTTATATCGTACACAATGCTGATATTTTAAAATGGACGACTTGATGAATTGAACTGTAGTTTTAATGCCATAACCCCCAGGTAATGCATCTTAACGATTAGCACATAAAATTGTAAACATGTTTATTAATGTTGCCTGGAAAAAAGGGCTGTGTGAACTGAAAGGGAACGGCAAGCAGAAAATAGTTTTAAAATATACACTAACAGGAGAAATTTTGCATAATTTAAAAACGCATTTATAATTCAAATGTCTTTTATTGAAATTCTTTGCGTTTTATTGTCATGATTATTAAAATCCCTAAAACAATTGCAAATTTATCACAACTTCATTTAAATAACATTTATGAAAAAATATGCCCATTCTTTAAACAGAACAGGGAAAACAAGGCCTGTTTCCAGACCAGTGGTTTAATAGAGACTGGCACTGGAGTCCCTAACTTTCATAGAAGTTATTCAAATCCACTTGACTTATGACAAGATATGCAGTTCATGAACCTGAACATTCCTATGAGTGCATCCTGCATTAGCATAACAAGGGCTCTTCCAGCTGTTTTTTTTAAACAAATCATGAAAGAGCAGGACTCTCGGTGGAAGACAACTGCACATCTGTCCAGTCATGTAAGCATTCCAATATCTTGCAATAATAAAATAAAGTTGCCAGCAATGAGATGTAAATGGTAATTAAACTGAAAATAACTGTGAAAACTAAAACTTTGATGACATGGTAAAATACTTCTTACTAGTTCTGTGACTGCCATGTTTTAAATTTGGTTTTCTGCTTTTGGCGGAATTTTGTGATCATGTATGGAATTTTGGAAAGGTACCAAAATAATATTCAGAGGAAAATATTTATCAAGAGAATATCAAAAGGATCACAGAAATTACCATGTATAAAGTGTTTGCTTATGAAGAACTTAGTTAGATTTTTTTGTATCAGAAGAGTAGAAGAGGTTGTGTTTCACCCAATCTGCTAATTAGTTTTTTAGTTAGAGCAAGCCAGTGGAGAAGAAAAGTAGATATAGACTTCCTTATGGTCTTCCAGATTTGTGGAAATATCTCTTAAAGTTCCTCCAGCCTCTTAAACATTGCTTAAATGTATTTTAAATATTTTTAGCAAAATGGTTTCTTGTGATAATTAAATGATATAGTTAAAAGAAACAAATGGATTTATATGAATTAGTGTACAATGGTCACACCCATAATTAAGGTATAATATCATCTGAAATCTTGCAAGTTTGTTCCATAATATATTATTGTGCAGATGTGGAATTAACAAATGGTTATTTATTTTCCTTTATTAATCTATACATTTGGTTTATCTGTGAACACTTCTAAAAAAAATCCCTTAAGGCTTGCTAATCCTGTCTCAATCATAAATTCAAACAATTGAAATTACATTTAATTTGTATAGGGCTTTACAGCTAATCAGCTGTATAGAAGTTTGCAAATTCCAAAACTTTTACATTTTAGGATTTTATCCATAATGAGAAAGCCAAAGGTGACAGTGTCAAGGAAAAACGTTTACATCAGGAAGAAAACTGGAGAGGATCCTGACTCGAAACGGAACACATCCTCAACTGGGTGACAAATGATAATGTGATTATAAATAAGTCCCTTTAAAGTCTCTGTGCTATAGTGAACACTGGTGCAGTTGTGTAACAAGGAAATTCATTTTAATCTTAACATAAAGCCTATATTTTTTAATATTCCTATTTTTTGTCATCATGTCCACTGAGGAAAGAAAATAAATACATCTAAAGATATTTTCTAATGATGGTAAAGCTATAATCAGAGACAGTTAATAACTTAGTAGATAAAACTTTTAAAGTCTTTTCTGTCCTGTCACTTTGCACACAAGTTCTGTGTAGTTAAAATCTGGGAGTCATGGGTCACAGAAGAGAAGTAAGCATTGTTTTAGGCAGTGAAATATTAGCGGTGATAAACATTAAGGGCTCCGTCAAGCCCTGTTAGATATCCTCGACGTGGTTCAGTCATTCTGTGTTCCCAGGGCAAGGACTATTTAATTATCACACTAAATGAATAATCAAAAAGTCAATTTCCAAAGAACCCCCTGCTTGCCTGCATGAAGAAGACAATTGCATTTATAATATCTGTATGCAAAATCTGTCTCTCACCCTCCACCACCTCCATACACCCCCGCATGCCTTGGAGCCATGCAAAACAAATGCATATGAATCCCTCCCCCTTTCATGATTTTAAGTTGTCCTTTAGAGCTAATGAAATGTTGTAGTGGTTCTCACTGCCTAGCATGAAGAAGGAGACTGATGGTACATCATGTTCTACACCACTCTTTAAGTGATCCTTATTGATCTATTTGCGCAAGGCATGTCAAAAGAGGTTAATTATTCAATAATTGATCGCTTGCTGGCCTTGAAAAGCATGCAGATTGTGTACGTATGAGGGAAAGTGAATCAGTGCTTCCTGATTTTGTGTAGCATTTACCTCCACACCATCTTTGGCAATCAGCAAAGGTAATTAGGCTTACTTTTAACATGAAAGTGTTTGATAAAGACATGGTTCCTGTTGTTGAATTTGATTTGTGGTGTGTACTGTAGACATGTTTAAGGCAGGTTTATCACATTGATCAGGCCAGGACTTAGCCACTAGATGGCAATACAGATTGGTGGACTCCAGTGACTGTCCTGGATAGGTGCAAGATGGATAGACATGTAGCTGTAGTACGGCTCATCTGTGGTTAACTTGTCTCTTTTCTCATTTTCCACTATTTTTTAAATACTATATCATTTAACAAACTGAAGTCTGACAATTATAATAACAGTAAATGTTATTTATTTGTTTATCTACTGCATTTTTTAACTTAAACAATGAATACAATGGAAGTGTATTAAAAAAACACTATTTAAGATGTTAACTTTCCCCGATTATTTTCTAAAATAATCAGACTAGTTTTTTTTCTTTAGTATTTTCTGTTCTGTGCATTCCTTGCTCTTGTGGTTTAACACCATTTTTAGAGACGCATCCCTGAAATGGTGTTAAATCAACAGTGATCAAGTATTATTCTATCTTAATCTTCAAGCTGCTATCAGCAGGGGTGAAGTTTTAGCAGAATGCCCCTGTGACACATGAATTTTAATAACAGATTCAGTGTGTTGCTGGATGCTAAGTGTCTCAATCCCTCCAGAGGCAGGTACTGTACAGCAGCCTCAGTGTTGGTACCGGCCATATTACAGTCTTACTACTGGTCTACATTTTTACATCTGGGTCTAGGACATTCCTTTCTGAATTCCCTTCTTTTCTGAAATTAGATTTCTTATTATATATTTAAGCTCCTTGACTCTATCCGTATCCTCTTAAAACATTGTGGTCCACTAATAAGATTGCTTTGCCTGGGCTCGTTAACATGTCCTAATTAAATCTCAGGTGTTCAGTTCTTCATTAATGAGTCTGCAGTGGCATGGTGAGAAGCCCTCACTCCCAGGGCTGTCTCATTTTGCTTCATCGTAGCATTATAGAGCTTGTTGGAGAGAAGGTGGAGGAGAGGGAAGAGGGGCGGGGGCAGTTATTTTCTGCTAGTTTGGTGTGCATATGTGCCCCCTCCACCCTGTCATGCCCTAAAGACCCATTCTCACACATCTGAACTGTTAACATGGTGACACCTGCGTGTTTGGCAGAGAGAATGGCATCTGTTCCATGAACTGGAAAGCACTGGAAAAACAGTTTATTCAATTTAGATATGTGTAGGTGAGTGACATGGTAGATGCCAAATTTTACGGTAACTCATTGCATGCTGCATGCTGTTTTGTGTACTTGATTTTCCTTTTCATGATATTACATTTATTAACAAGTTTGAACAAGAAATTTTATACATAATGATTTACTTCTGTGTGTAATGGTTTAGACAAACTTCACAAGTCCTGATATTACAAGTTGTGAAAGTGTATACCATAAAGCTTGTCTTTGGTGTCCTTGACGTATCTGATGACTCAGCTGTGTGTGCTTCAATTCACCCCCCTGCTTTCTCCCTTGATTTCAGAATTCTTTCTTGTTTCCTTTATTCTCTTTTATCTTTCCCTTTATCATATTTCTTCAGGTTTTCAAAAACAAACACTGTTAATGAATTACTGTGCTGACATATGCAGAATGCCCAACAACTAATTTAATACTAATGCCGCTGATCGAATCTCCCCGTGGCCTGGGTGTCCCGCACAGCATCTCAATGAGAGGACGCAAGCACCAGAGACAGACAGGTTGACAAAGCACCACAGCTAAGTACAGAATCCGAGTGCTCCCTGTTAAAATGATGATCACAATCAGACATATATTTACAGACTTTGTTTAATGTGAGATTACTGTTTTTGTTGCAGATAAAGGTAACGCTGAGTGCTCCATTTTGACATTGCAGTGTTTGCATAATCAGATGTGCTATGAGGTGAGGTAGTTAGAATGACAATGGCTGCATGGCACTGGTTGCCATGGGGGCTAGCGAAAGTGAATGTCTTCATAGGTGACCTCTTCACTAGTGTCACTGCGATTGCCTCCCCAGCGCGCCTCATGTTGATTGACAGGTCGACTAACGAGTTCTGCCTCTATGAGAGTTATGATTCACCTGTGGAAGAGCACTGCTCTACTACGTGTCTAACGCACATGTAGTGTGCTACTGTATATAGTCTTAGACAGGAAATAAGACAATTGAATAAGAGAAACAAATGATGAATTTTTAGAAGTGAAATGAATAATAAATAGTCTCACTAGTTTTATATAGGTGTTTAAATTATATTCTTTAAATTGTGTTTTAATTATAAACATTGGTAGGTTGTACTATGTTAATTAGAGAAAAATGTAAATCAGATTTTCAGGATTGTGTGTTGTAAAAAAATATACTTAATTTAGAGTACAATATAATTTACTCAATTTTTTAAATAAACAAATATTATTTAAATCAAAGGTTACTGTATAAGTATAATGAGGTTTTTAATAAATATTTTCTAAGCATAAATATAAAACCTGCACCAACCTATACTGTACATGTGAAACACATTTCAAAGATTCTGATCTATGAACAACTTGCTTTGTTCCAATGTAACTTATCTTCATTTTCTGTCTGACCATTTTCATAGATCTTAAGTGATTATTAAAAATTATATATTTAAACCCACGTGACACAGATCTGTGTCGGCAACACAGCACAGATCAGTGACATATTATTTTTTTGTTAGCTCAATCATGTTTGTATAATTGGTTAAAATTAAATAAAATTCACCTCATCATATTGTCTAGGTTGTGCTAAAAAATTATATGTCACTCTATACTGCACAATCTTGAGCCGTATATTGTACACAAGTATGTTGATTAAAAAAAATCAAAAGAAGCAAGCAAAAATAAATAAATAAAATCCTCTTGATTATAGAGAATCTCAGACCCCACAATCTCAGATGTTCCACAATGCTCCAGAGAAACAGATCTACATATATGCTATGATAAATCGAGCAAGGTCAAAGAAAATTATTCTAAATATTAAGATATTAAATAAAGAAGATAAGAACCTTCCTCAAAAACACCAAAATAAGTCAAGGAAGAACTGCTTGAGGGCCCATTTTATCATCAGCATAATATAAATGAGCAATTACCCTAAGATACAGTTGAAAGAAGGATAAGAAAGCTTCATATTTCTTTCACCTAGGCACTCAGGTGTGGAGGTGAGGCTGGGGTAATGCAGAGGCACTGTGGGAGTAGAGGATGATGGCAATGTTAAGAAGGCAAGGTGACTCGCTGTTAAAAGCAGGGGGCAAAAATGTGGAAGAGGCCCAGCTGTTTCCTCTGACAGAAGTCTGGTTGGAGGAGGCTAGGGGGTCTTCAGTTAGTTCATCCCTAACCTTGCCCCACTGATCCCGCTGAACACTAATGGTGGTGGCATTCTGAGTGTGCAGCGGAGCAGCAAGGTCTGAAATGCATGGAATGGTATGGAGAGAACTCTAGTTAAGCCTTGCTACTGTATGTGAAGAGTAAGCATAGTGTGTGTGTGTGTGTGTGTGTGTGTGTGTGTGTGTGTGTGCACATACTGTACAGTATGCATATGTATGCACAACTACCCCAACTCTAAATTATTTCGGGTGAACAAAGCAACTAAGCCGGCAATCTGATGCTATTTCTTTTCTATGATGACACCAGTATTATTTTTTCAGTATATTTCTCAGTATATTTTTGCATAGTCACTGACTTAATCGTAGAGAGCTCAGATTACAGTATGTGCACCATTTTGTAGACTTTCATGAACTAGGTGAACTGGAAGTTTGGGAAAATTCCCGGTGAGGTGCTTCACTTTCCGCTGTGTGGGCTAACCATTTGTTTTTGTTTTGTGTGTGTGTATTTTATTATTTCATATATTTAAAAAATGCAAAAATTCTGAAACATAAAACTGTGCAGCTTTCAGTTTTAGTAAAGTAAAAAAACAACAACATAGCAAATAAAGAAATAAGAAGATAGGGGTTGGGAGAGGTGGGATGTAACTGTAACCGTGCGGATGTACTGTACTATTTGGTGGCATATGATATTGGTAATAAAAGTTGCAGTTCATGCAAATGGGAGAAGAAATATATAATTAATAGCTATATAATCCACTTGACTTTGTAGCTGGGCATATGTAAAGAAAAGTACTGAAAGATTATCAGAAATGCCAACATGAAAGATGACACTCAAAATTTTTGACACTCAAAAGAATAACATTATTCATTATTGCATCTGGATAAGTACCAGCCTACGTCAAACACCAAAAACAAACAAAAAAACCCAACAAAAAACAACCTAACAATCAGTAATGAAATAAAGATTTTTCGAGTGCTACAATAAAAAAATTCTGTTTTCAAGACTGACAAATATGCTTTTCAGTGGATGGAGTATTGAGTGGAGTCTGAATGTATTTTAGGGTCATTGTTGAGTCTCTACAGGATAGAGTGTTTAGAGACATTTATTCATTCATTCATTTTCTATACCGCTTAATCCTGTGTTCAGGGTCGCGGGGGACCTGGAGCCTATCCCAGGAGACTTCGGGCACTAGGCGGGGTACACCCTGGACAGGGTGCCAATCCATCGCAGGGCACACACATACACACACTCACACACCCAATCACGCACTACGGGCAATTTAGGAACGCCAATTAGCCTAACCTGCATATCTTTGGACTGTGGGAGGAAACCGGAGTACCCGGAGGAAACCCACCAAGCACGGGGAGAACATGCAAACTCCATGCACACAGAGACGGGAATCGAGCCTGGCCGGGGAATCGAACCCAGACCCTGGAGGTGCAAGGCGACAGTGCTAACCACTACACCACCGCGCCGCCTAGAGACATTTAGAAGATATTAAACAGTCCTGTCAGTTCTCTTACTGAGTGGGACCTTTGCCAGTACTTGGAGTTATGCACCATATCTGTGTCTTCAGCTGAATAAAGGTGTGTGAAATGACAGGAGTGTCACTGCTTCCCGGGATTGATTTAGCTGCAAGATCTGTTTCACTGACAGCATGCAATGTGCCATGTTTGGGTGTGTGTATTTACCACTGTGGCTGTCATCTCTGTCAGCATTATCTGGAAGAAGTGATTGGGTGGTGATGTCCTATTAGACACCTCCTGTACAGTTGGAGAAAAAAAAAGTTGTCGACTATTCCTGCAAGGCTGTATTCCTAGGTAGATTTAGCTTTCTGTTTCATTTTTCTCTTTTTTTATTAGATGGACTCTATTCTTTCTTTTTCACTCTCTGACACCCACAGTCTCTCTCTCTCTCTCTCTCTCTCTCACTGTGTGTGTGTGTGTGTGTGTGTGTGTGTGTGTGTGTGTGTGTGTGTGTGTGTGTGTGTGTGTGAGTGTTCTGGGTCTCAGTCAGGCCCAGATGTCCCTCTGTACTCCTTGTCTCTTTCATGTAGCTGTTAATGAGGGAGTCACATATGGCCTTCACCCTTGTTAGAAGGACTGGGTGACACTTTTGGGGAGTGTGGGGGTGGTTGCGGCATCATTTGGGTGGTGAGCATGTGGGTGGGCAGCAACTCTGTCTCTCTGGCACACAGAGGGCATGTGGAGGGCACAGTTCCAGGCACAGAGGCTGAAAGGTCAGAAAAAATGGTTAAATGTTTGCTACTGTTAGTACAAACTAACCTTAGCTCATCCTTCCTGTATAGAGCTTGTTATTTAATAAGCAATTGTCATGAATTCACATAGATTTCATGCATAAATATATTACAAAAATAAAATGTGAAAAATGTGTCTAAAACCAGGTAGAAATGTGAATCACTACAATGATTCACTTTTTTCTGTGAGGGATAATTTCTTACAATGCTCAGTGATGTGTTTGTGCCACAGAAATGGCAGAGGATTAATTGGTGTGTGTACAAAGAGAAAGTTATGCTGACGTTCCTGTAAACTCCTTCTATTTCAAAAAGAATAACACTCAAAAAGCTCTGAGAGTTCAAGAGGGTTCAAAGAAATCTTTTTTCATAAATAACTGTAATTTACTTCACTTGTATTATTTGAATATTCATAATCACCCCAGGTTTCACCTCTCATACACAGGCGTTTATAGTTAGGCCTCTCGAAAGTGCTCTCAAATTCAAATTCAAATTCAAATTTTATTTGTCACATACACAGTCATACAGTATGAAATGCAGTGAAATGTCAATTGTCAAAATGTAATTTCAAGTTAAAGTTATCAAACACTTTCATACTGTATATTGATGAATTTATATGCTCTCATTATAATTTTCAAAAAGGCATTTACAGTATCTATCACATCTGTAATACAGTATATTACTATACTGAATATATAATGTTCTGAAAATTGCATCTGGACATTCTTTAAATGAACCTGTGACATTAGGTGAATCAATAATAATGGTGATTAAATTATATTTTAAAAAATTGGTTAGTAAAATAGGTTAAGCTAATAAAAGTGAAAAATGCCACATGTGAAAAATGTCTAAAAACACATCTATATAATGCCATTAATTTTAATGCAAATATTGGCTGAATTTATTTTTGTAAGAACGTTTAATTTAATAATTTGTCTGTGATTTATTTGTTTTAAACAATCATATTCATGAGGGCTGCAGTTCAAAGCAGTTTTCACCTCTACTTCAAACAAGTATAGACTAAATGTTTCTTTCTTTCTTCTTCTTCAGAGCAGCAGGTTCAGCTCTGTTTGGACCTCTAGAGCAAGGTCATCCCACTGCTCTCTGCTCTACTTACAAGTGCCCCCTTTTCATAGGGCCTTCAGACACTGAGCGAGATCAGGACAAAGAATAGGGATGAAAAAAAGAAGAAAAAAAAGATAGTTCAAAAGAGGTAAAGGATACATGAGAAGATAGCTGACGAGTGAAAGGGAAGGTGAAGGGAGGGCAGGATAGTTTCGAAAGAAATGCACTAGGATGGAGAAAGAGGAATGGTTAGAGTGCACAACAGAAGACAGAGCTAAGTGCAATAAGAATAGGTAAGTGCCTTACCATGGTAGAGAAAGTGGACACCACACTGGTATCTGCCCATCCAATGCTTTTAGCCATCTTCTGACCTGAGACTACAAAAGAAATGAAAAAAAAAAAAAAGACGAGAAGAGGGATGCTCTGTGTCACTGCTCTTTAGATGAACCTGAAAGTGAACAGATTCTTTCAGGCAAGTTAAATTAATTATCATCTTATCACATCAGAGGATCAATAAACTGAGCGATTTAGAGTAAAGACAGAGTAGAAAAACAGACTTTACACTGTTTTTAAGGATACTCAAGTTAACTTATTTAATTAAAATAAATATTAATATAAGCATTTTGTTAAAAAAAAAAAAATTTTTTTTTTTACTCTTTTAGAATTCACATGACATGCAGAGTCCCGACAAAATCCCCAGTGCTGATTTAGCACTCTCAAAGTTCTTTAGAACTCGGTTTCTGAACATTTGGGGTTTGAACAAGGCCTTTGAGCCAGAAATGAGGTGAAGCGAAGGGATACGTTCCAGTTACATTGTATTGTTAACTTGTGCATTTGGTACACATTATTCCTGTGATATTTATATTTTTAAATGTTTATGTAATTATATTACCTGGAGCTTTGTCATGTTGCTGGCTATATAGACATTTTTGCTAAATGTATAAATTTACATTTAAATAAGATAAAGCACTTCAATTGAAATAGTTTTAAAGCTTTATAGTTAAAGAACATGAATATCCTTTTAATTATATAATTTTATCGTTAAATATTAAAAAGTAAAACTGGGTATGTTTAACTCTTTGGTAAGTTTATCTATTATATACGTAATTGTGTTATTGTACTGCTTCTAATCTGTTGGATAAAAAGGTTCTTCGAGGGTTTTTCAAGAGTTCATTGGATAATTAAGGGTTCATAGCTTCCTGAAAGGGTTCTACATTTTTCTGTACTCTGTATGAAAACCCCTTCTGATGGGGAAGCACTTTGGTGTAGGGCTATTCAAGAAATCTTTAGTGGCTCCTGGAGAGGAATAATTATTAAAAAATGTACTGTTTGATGAATATGCATGTATATGTTACAATATTAGTAGTATTCTAAACTTTACATTGTAAAATTATTATATATAATTTATTACCAGAACCATTCAAAACCATTTAATCATGTCATTATGTTAGCAACTTTAGTCAGTTTCTAATGATGTTCAAATACACATTCTCACTGAGGTTTGTAATGTGTAATGCATTTTGTGTTTAAAACAAGGGCATTGATTTAAAACAAATTCTAAAGAGTCTCAGGTTTTTATTTTTTTTATTTATTAATCTTTTAAATCTCTCCACATCTAAGTCATCAAGGTCTAAGTGACAGTTGAACTAAAATGTTCCTTATGGTAGAACTGCTGGTTGTGTGAGTGTTTTGTGAGTGTGTGGTGGAAAAAGCTGGATGCAGGCAGACATTCAGACAGCCTGTCTGCTGTGCACTGGCTGCACACGTTTTTTTCCCCTCTGTAAAAATATCACACCTTATTTACAATTCAATGAGGTGCACTGGGTAAGAGTAACAAAGCCCTGCTCCCTCTCTCTCTCTCTCCCTCTCTCTCTCTCTTTTCTCTTCATATTTTCCCTTCCTCTCCTCCTTTATTTATCCATTTCTATCTGTCTCTTGCCTTTTCTATCTCACTTTCTTTCATGCCCCTGTTTCTGGGTCTTTGCCCTCTGAGTCGTACTCTTACCTTTCTTCTCCCCTCTTTCCCTTTTTTCTTGAATGTTCATTCTTAAGGATAGCTCAGAGCACCACGAACAAATAATCAGGATATACAGTATATATACTATATATATATATATATATATATATATATATATATATATATATATATATATATATATATATATATATATAGTTCTCTGTTTATGTACTGAAACAGGTCAGAAACAGATGTTTCAAGCATCTAAGGGCTTACTAGCAATTATATAATTATATAATGTCAAACTGCTGTCAGCTGAGGCAGTTCTTTGTATTATGGACAGTAAGAAGCTCTGAGGAAATTTTGTCCAAAACACTTTAAGTTGTTTACTGATATTAAAGGGTGAAAAACTCTTTGTAGAGCCTCTTTGTGTTTAAATAGGAAAATATTCCCTATATTTTATTAATAGTCGACATTGATGTTGATTGACTTTTTCCTGATTCCTAAATTGATTTGTGTAGTATTGTGACAGATCTTAGACAGTGTCCTGCTCAGTAATTTTATAACGCGTCACAAATCAAGATTGTGATATGTAATGGCTAGTAGGAAAAAAAAGACCCCAACAACCCCACCTCATCACTTTCACAGGCACACCTAGCCTATATCACCAGTTTTTGCATGTAGGACTCTCATACAAGCTCTCTTCTTGTAGAATATATAGTGATAATGACTATGGTCACAGACTCAGAAGACAATATTGATGTCCATCCTACCTGCCCATAACCAACTCTTCCCTCAGCAGGAGTATATCAGCCTGAGCAGCTGTCCAGATGTGGCTCTTACATATTCATGGGTTCGGCTGTTGCTGTCAGGGTTGTCATGGTGACGTTTCCAGTGCAGTTAGATGCCAGTGAGAGTTTCTCTCTCATCCATCACCAGTGCCAAAGGTCAGCGTTAACCTCATTCACACTCTGCATTTTAATAACCCACTGCCTTTCCCAGGTTTTCGCCAATGGCTAATACTAAATACTTCAACATACAAAGCAGTTTCCTCAGATATCGTGTTCTTACTCTTCTTACTGTTTTGATGTTAAGATTTTTATAATTTATTTTATGTACTACCCTTATAATATTTTAATATTTGTTACTGAAAGGCGGTTATTACACTTTTGATGAGAGGAATAATTTATGGCCTTATAGCCGAGTCTGAGTGCTGAGGTGGCAGAAGTGATTCAGCGCTGAAATAAAGAATGTGTCTGTAAGGAAGTTGTCTGCTCTCCAAATGAAGAATTGACTAAAGCGGTGATCAGAGATTTTTTACCTAATGGAAAAACAGTGCAAATGCCATTTGACTCATTTATAAATATATGAAATACTTATGAATTAAACATTGTTTCACTAGGATTTTAATAATAATAATAATAATAATAATCATAATAATAATAATAATAATTATTATTATTATTATTAAATGTGTTTTATGGTTTATTTTGTAGTGGTTTAAAAATTATATGTAACATTTTTTAATTCAACTTGGAATTCAATAGTACTAACAATAGTAAAATATTTTTTTCAGAAACCAGGGAATAACAATGTGGATTGTGGACTGATATATTAATTTGAATTAAAAAAAATTTAATATATTTTTTTTATTAATTATGTCAAAGCTTCTAATCCAGAAACACAGTTTTACAATGATATACAAAATGAAGACAAAATATGAACTCAAATATTATTATTGTAAACTAAAGACATTATTATTATTATTATTATTATTATTATTATTATTATTATTATTATTATTAATAATAATAATAATAATAATTATTATTATTATTATTACTATTATTATTATTATTATTATTATTGTGGACCTGTATTAAATCAGTGGGGACACAGTTGCAAAGTTTCAAATTTGCAAGCAAAAAAATGCAGGACAATAAAAAAGATGACTGAGAGAAAATACAGATGTTAGCGTACTGAGTAAGATAACTTGTTGCAGGTAACAATATGTAAATATCTTTGAAACACAGACAGTCTGTAAAAACAGACATTGTACAAATGAAATAAAAATTGTACATGCATATTTCAGTCTTTGAATGTTATGCAAAACCCAGTCACACCCCAATACACACTCATGCTCATTTTCCCACCACAGTGCTTCCTCTCTGTGGAGTCTGGCTGCTCGGGGGGGGTTGTAGAGGGGAGAAACAGGGAGGCAAGAGAGGGGTGAGGGGGCAACAGTATCCAGAAGAAAATGTGCACAAAGCTGTGGTAATGAATATTCATCTGTGACGGCGGCTGGGGCCGTGGCATGTTCTTCTGGCTGAGAGGAATGAGTGGGCCGGGGGTGGGGGAACATAAAAGCCCGTGGCCGATCCCATTACCCAATGCTGTGCAGGCTTAATGTGATTCAACCAGTAGTGTGTGTTCTGCCGAGACGCTCAGTTCTCGCAGATTTGATCCAGAGCTTTATACGGCAGCCATGCCACATTCTCAAAGTCTAAAGTACACATGAGCTGATCCCACACGTCTCAAACACAAACAGCTCATTTTAAGAATCCTTATTTGTGTAGTTTTAACATATTTTATATGACAGAAGGAAGCAGAATGGCTTATTATGTCTGTAAAAATTTGCCATATGATGAGAAAATGTCTCACTTTTTTCTTGCCCCTCTTTCTGGGTCTGTGTGTGTATATATATATATATATTTGGCTTATTGTTAATCATATGATGAGAAAATTCATGTAAAGTACTGTTTTCAAGCATGTGCTGAATTGCGGTGTATCATAACTATCGTAATGTTACTTTGTTACTTTTTACAAACAAAATGTGTCAGACCTCTTTTTTTCTTTTAAGATTAATTAACAAATTTTTTATAAAAAAGTCGTTTTTCCAATCTCTTTCTGTCTCACAATTGTGAGTACATGTGCTCTTGGATGACTGTTCGAGCAGGCTTTGGCATCTTTACTCAGCAGATATCTTGGCTTAACCACCCATTACTGCTTTTGTCTCTTTATTCCAACTATTTCTATAGCACCAACTGAATAAATCCTACTTTGAAGCTCACACATTATAAGAGCCTCACAGACTTTTGTTCTGATGAGCACAAACACAGTGTATGTCTCCACACAAATTGAATTGAATATTATTCAGCTATAGTAGTTTTAAGATTGTGTTAGAAACGCAAGCCCTATACAGTCAGTATGTGCCATGATACAGACAGCTTTAAGAGTGTTGGTGTTATTTGACAGTCCTCATAAGAAGCTTTGGTTTGTTTGAGTTACATGGATTTCTGAGTGCACTCAAATGACCTTTATTACTGCTCTCTCTGTATGACATGTAGCTCTGGACTCGTAATCCACAGTGAGAGGCGATATAGTGTCAGCTTGTAGATTCAGAAGAGGACACGGTATTAAAACATAACACTGTTGAACAGGGCTACAGTTAAAGCCACACGTATGTATATAAAAAGACAGGCAAAAAATTGGAACAGGGAAATTAAAGCGTCTTTGTGAGGTGTGCTGCTGCAAGCATTTAGGCAAACACAATTTTAAGCTTATCGTGGCAAGCACTCTTTCCCAATCATCCCTAACAGCACCTTGCCTCTCGCTCACTCCAATCCGGATCATTTTCAAATGCAAATAGCAGCACTTCACAGTAATCTCACCCAACACAGAGGCGAATCTATTTGCATTCGTAAGTTGGACGCTGCTGCAATAAGTCTTAAACACACTATCAGCATAAAGTAGGTGAAAAATGCACTTTGTTAAATTTGGCATTACCCTTAATGAATAATTATTTTAACATTATTGAAGATATGTAAT
Organism: Channallabes apus; assembly: GCA_030522415.1. Lineage (NCBI taxonomy): Eukaryota > Metazoa > Chordata > Actinopteri > Siluriformes > Clariidae > Channallabes > Channallabes apus. The sequence goes on from CM060109.1 coordinate 27,760,834, forward strand.
ATTTATAGTGACCAGTTTCGTATGTGGTTTCACTGATTTTATATAATGTATATATACAGTATGCTGTTTTTTCCTAGTCCATGTGCAATTCCTACCCACCTCCCCTTATGGAAATGTCACACCGACATCAAGGTTTTAAGAGACAGTACGTTTTGTTTCACACACTTTTCACAGTACAGTAGTGGACTCAAATGTAGGGCATATGTTTTTATTTTCATGGGTGATTTTGACACACAATTAATGCATTTTCATATCACATATCGTTCATAACCACTCACAGTAACCAGGGCATAAAATGGTTAAATGCACCTTTACATGTTTTTCACAGGGGATAAATGAATAATAGTGACACTAACCTGACAACATGAAATCTAGCACTTAGCACTTCTACGTGCCACATTATGAACTATAATTCATACAATGTCATAGGGCAACACTTGGAGGAGGGTGAAAACTAAACGGAGCTCACAGATGCCCACCAAGTGTCATCCTTCCCACCAAAAGGGGAGAGCCAGTTACACTTTCACTGACTTAGTGGCATCATCATGATCCACAATTAGAGTGAAACCTTAGAAAGCAATACTGCTTTTGCATTTAACTGATGATACTGAAACTGAAAATGTATGCGAACTAAATTTTTCCTACTTTCATTTTGATATTTACCAATTGTTCTCTTTCTTTAACTTTTACCGCAGTGACTTTTTTTTTTTAAATCTCTGAAAGACGAAGCATAAACATTACTGTACTCTATGTTCATTTTGAAGTACTTACTTACAGTATGAATAGAAAAGGCAAAATTAGAGAGTAATTTTTTTTTCAAAGAATTATTTCAGAACAAGTTAGATCAGAAACACTAGCAACACTATTCATGTTGTCGTCATACCTCAAAACTGTACATAACTGCAGCTAAAGGCCAAGGCTCATAACACACTGAATGAGCATTTACTCTGGCTGATAATAAAGCCAGATGGATTATGATGGAGAGCCAACCATCTTTAGGGAGAACGCCAGTGGTTTCACACTTGGGGAGAGAAAGAGAGCGTGTAAGTGTGACAGGAAAAATTCATCAGCCCACTAATTTGTGCTTGTGCATGTGCATGTTCCAAGACTCTGGAACATCATCAAGCACATTCTTTAAAGTATATTGCGTTATGATTTCATGTTTTTTGGAGAGAAAATGATCATCATTCAAACTCAATGTTCAGTAAGTGAACACATTCGTAAGGTCAAAGTATCCTTTTATTTGTCATAAACATATCAGTAGACCAAATAAGAGTTGAAAAATAAGTAGTAAAATGGCTTGTTGCTTTGCTCATGTAGGAGTTAGCACCTCATTAGCAAGTACAAGTCTTGTGGGGGCGAAAGTGATGGAGATGGAAGAGATGGAGAATGAAAAGAAAGGCGGTGGAGTGAAGGGATTCAGGAATTATTGCCTCTTGTGGGAGAATGCTGTTCAATGCAATTGATTGGTTTATTTGAAGCCTACTTCATGATGTTTTTGTAACTTAAAAGTTTCTCCTTGTGTTAAAACAAGGCTGTGACACATTACATAGTAATGCTAATACAGTATGTGGTCAGATCCAAAAAGCTTGTTACTCCACATATAATCATTTGGGTATAAGAGCAAATGTTAATGTATGCTTAGATTGCTGACAGCACTGCTGTCACATCTAAAATGGAAACAACGGATTGTTATGTCCTATTCCCTGGTTCTGGAATATTAATCAGTCCAAGGTTTGAAGCAGTTGGATGAGCCATGCTCAGAGCAGTGTATGTTATCAATGTTCTGAGAAGGTCGTCATTTGAAAAGGAGCCCACTGCATTAGCATTCATAATTGCCTACATGACGAACTTGACATGGTTCGTTTACCAGAGAGTGTGGAAACAAGCTGGCAGGAGTATGTTCTTTAATTAAGAATATGACTAAAGAACATGTCCCCCATGACCGCTAATGGAAATGTTTGTTAATTCAGTTATCTGGGCATGAAATTCCTTTGGCTATGACTGGCAGCATAAGGTCATTTGTCATATTAAATGGCACAAATCCTCCAGTCCATCCATGGAGGTTTACAAACTCTGTGTTTGACTGCCTTAATACTTTAGGAAAAAGTCTGGATACATAGAATTTTTGTTTTGCATTAATTTTAACTTTGTGCTATAATAAAAAGCATCCATGCTGTACAGTAAGTAAGACATCAAAAGGTAAATTTCCTTTCTCAAACGAGTTCAAGGCTAAAATATTTGAAGGAAGCAATGCAAAGTTGTTCAAGGTTGTGTATTTTAATCAAAGCATGATCAAATACATAGGTGTATCTGACTGTGAATAATATATTAATGCCCTTACAAAGGCACTGCCACAGGCTATCTGTAGAGCAGGAAGCACTGAGGGATTCATCAATGTCCTCCGATTTTTCAGGTACTTTTCTGCTGAGTCCAGAGACTGAAAGAGAGCATAGAAGTTCAGTCTAAAGTTATGAAGCCCATCTTGAATTATTCTGATACTGGACACAGGCACAGAAAAAATTGTGAATATTCATGTACTTTTCTATAAGAAAATTATGTTTGTCAATTAATTCTTAAATTTAGATTATGAAAATTTTGAGGTCACATTTAGCATATTCTGTGTATAAGATGGCATGTACAGTATCCAGACACTAGAATTTTGTTCTTGCAGATAATTTGTCCTCCTTCTGTGGTTAAATAAATTACAGGTTATATAATTGACAACACCTTAAGTGAAAAGTTCATCTTAATCTTCTGAGTATTTCTTAGTATTTGGCATGTCCCATTTATCTTAAATGTTGATAAAATTTTACATGTCTGTTTATTACAATTTAAAAAAATTTAACTATAGTTATGCATTTACTGTTCTTCAGTGAGGCTTGGAAGTTGTGCTGAATTCAGTGTAGGCAATTTAAAGTTATTTATGTGGAAAAAGTTCTTATTTAGACTCAAGAGCAGTTCACACATCCAAGGTTACCAGATTTGTGTTGAGCTCTCAGGTCAGGAGTTGGTCAATTGCATCCACATGCACTTTGCTTTATGTTTACAGAAAACTCAGAAGATGAAGAGTGTGGGCTGACAAAGTGGACTGCATTTTCCCTTCTGCTGTCAAGTGCAATACAAAAAAATTAAATTAGGCATGCATTTTTGCAAGAAAATGCAAAGTGTGATTACAAAGCACTAGCAGGTGATATACAGTACTGTACAGCCGGCAGAGTGAGCAACACCACAATGCAAACATTTGACCATTCAAATCAATGGGAAAATGACAATAACAAAATAACAACCATTTTGACACCATAGTACTGGTAGCAAGAATCTAAAAGAACCTACCAGATTTGGAGTCAATATGTAAAAAAAATAAAAATAAAAATGTCAGACCATGACATTTGAATGAATACTTCTCCTTATGTTAACCGATATCATGCACTTTATACTCAGGGTCGAGCAAGTCCTATACAACTCTCTATAGTTAAGTCTGAAGTCAAAAGAGTAACATTTTAACTATTGCTTCTTGACTTATTCCCAGAAATCTATATAACTCTTAATGGTTGAACATAAGGGTGCTTCATCTGTATAAAAACATTTTCAAGAAATAGAAAAAACAACAGGAAGACAGGACTAACAGCTTGTCAAGTAGAAGCCCTTAAACTTTAGAGGCCGTGTAGTTGGAAATCTACATTGATCTGGTAGCAATCACCCTGATGTTAATTAGTCATCTCTTGTCTTTGCTTAGTACGGCTTTGGATTTTTTTGCCAACATTGATTGGGCAAAGGTTTATTCCCAGAAGAGAAGGAAGCAGATCACAAGCCTTAAATCACTCTAATTGTTTTGCTCCTGCTAATTATTTATCCATTTTAATGTTACTCCATTTTAAAATAACCTAGTTATTCAGTACATTCAGGTAGTCAGCTTATTTAATTTTATTGACACAAAATGTTGCTTTAACTAGATCTAGAACTAAACCAACCCCATATCATAACACTACATACAAAGGATTTTACAGTGGGCACTATTTGTGATAGGCGGATCACTTTATGTGCTTCGCTCTGGAACAAGGTCAGGCTGGATTCATCAGACCAAATAACACTTTCCATTGCAAAATCCAATCTTTTTTTACTCGCTATCAAACTAAAGCAATTTTTTCTGATTAGCCTCACTAACGAGGTTTTCTTATGGCCACAAAGCTGCTTAATTATTAAATTCTCACTGCATTTTGCATATGGAAATGCGGTTTCTGCTATTATTATACTTATTGGTTATTTCTACCGTACAGTATGTACTGTATTTCCTCTGATTTTACAGTTTTACGATGTACTTCACCAAACATTTAAGTGATCAATCACAGTCATTCATTTTTTTCCTGACCACATTTCTTTCAAATGTCTAAATTCAGGACTTTTTTTTTTTTAGCATGGATCATATTTCTCATTTCCAAGTGCAACTCTCACTCTTTATTTGAATAAATAATCTGGTTTGGAAACAGACAGATAGAGTAAGTGTCTGAATCCTGTCTGTTGCAGTAGTGTATGGCAGGATGGGAATGATTTCTGTCAGAGAAAAATAGCACCTGCTGTCCCTCCTTCCACTTTTCATCACCCCTTGTAACCCTGATACAGCATGTTATTATCTTTCTCATCACTCCCTGCTGGGTCAGCGGTGTTCAAATACTGACTATACTGTTCCTGACCAACTCTGTGACTCTGTCAGATTGCATGATCATTTGCAGTAATATAATGATTAAACATCATTATAACAACAAATGATTGAAATGGTATAAGAACCTGGTTTCCAGTATTCTCTTTTAGCAATAATGTTTATTTATGTAATAGGGAAAATGGCTTGAATATGCCTAGTATATAGAACTTAAAGATTTTTCACCCAATGTGTAACATGTGTTCAGAAGAGAATGCATGTTGTAGCTACACACGGTTATAGAATTTAAATATTGTGAAAAAACTTTTACTGGATAAAATAATGCATTTTTTATTTTCATGAGATATAGTCATTCAAATACAAAAATACAAAAGATTTTAAATATTTAAATTTATGTATAATGAATGTAGAATGTGTGTGATTTCCAGTTTTTTTTATTCAATTACCAAAAAAAAAAGAAAGGGAAATTTTTTTTTTGTTTACAATATTTTTGATTTATTGAGAAGCACCTGGAGTGGACAATGCAAAGTACGTAAGGAATTAATTATTAAGGCATGTTATGTGATCTCACCCTAAAGTGGAGCGTTTTCCTACTATAGCACATCATGTGCACATAAGTGTTTTATTTATCTCAATACCACATCAATTATAAACGTTTCACCAAATATAATTCCCATACCTGTTAAAAACATCTCCTCACAGAAATCTTCTCTATGTGCCTATATGTATAAATTTTTTCTTTATTATACAACATGTTTTGAACCCATTTTCATCATTAGACTTAACAATAAACATGGTGCATCTACAGTACTCTGCTTGAAGCCCCTGCAAATACTTTCACTATTTTTTAAAAGTATTTTAATCACGTGAACAATCATTTGAATTACAATATTTTTTTATTTTTGAAGAGTATTGCTGCTGTTGAAAATCTAATCCAACCATATCCATCCAGCCATTTGCTATACTGCTTATTTTGTGCAGGGGACCTGGAGCAATCCCAGGGAAAACAAAATCCCAGGGAACAAGGCAATACTCTGGATAGGGTGCCAACCCATCACTATGCACATTGTGGGCAATTTGGAAGTGCCAAATGACATAGACTGGATGCCCGTGGACTGTGGGAGAAAATTGAAGATTCCAGAGGAAATCCACCAGGATGGGGAGTCCATGTAAATGCCATGCACACGGGACCAGAGGTGAGATTTGAAACCTTAACCCTGAAGGTGTGAATCAACAATGCTAAGTTCTACATCACAGTGCCACCCATCTTTGATCTCATAGATTTGACAACTTGTACTGCGTATTAATTGTATTTGTCATTTTTATTTCTGATTCAATGACTGATGGAAAATGGCCAGTATTTCACTTTTCAGTGTATTGGTTAAGTAATCATTTTGGGAATAGAAATAAGAGGGACCAAAGAGCCTCTCTGTGCAATCTCTTTGTTTCCGTTGCCATTTCCTATCATTGAGCCCTGGTTTCTTTTGCACTCTTATCCAGTGCTAGAGCTGCAATTGCTTTTTGAATGAAATAGAACAAGTTTTCTTCCACCTTTAATTGAAACGTGAACTACAACAGTGGTTCACTGCAACAGCAGTGCTTTCTTTGGCTGATGATAAAGGCTGCAGCTATTTGTCTGCCTATCAGTTTGGTCATGTGTGTAATTGCCTTTTACTATTCTCTGGCCACAAAATGTATGAGAGTGATGCATGAGAGAAAAGCAGCACCAATCCAATATAGTGGTGGCCAAATCTGCCTGTGTAATGGCAATTTAAAAAGATACATATATGCTTAAATGTTAAAATTCTTAGATTCCAGTATTATGGTTCTGAGGCTGATTAATTTCGGGAAAACAGCACAAAATATTAAGAAAAGATAATTGATAAGTATAAGATAAAACAAGGAAAATAAAGGAAGACTATTTATCGGTAGTACCATATGCTGGGGTGGTATTGACCTGTTTAACTGTGGACCTGAACTTCACCCACAGAAGAATTCCCTGTCACCTTGACCATGATCTAATAGCAGCCCCCTGACCTCAGATCTGTGATCCTCTTGGACCATCCTGTCAGCCTTTTCTTGGACTAATCTTACATATGACCCTTGAAATTTCACCTTGAGCAAAGATAAGAGTGAAACTTGACTTTTGTCATGACCTTTGATATTTTCTAGTGCTTTCCAGTAGAATTAGATGTGTTGGAAAGAACAATCAGCAGGACACTACGCCCACTGGTGAACTACTATACAATCCAAATAAGGACTGACAGTGTTACCCATTTCAAGCCTCTGGCTCTCTGTTTTCCCATTGGGTGGTTATCAGTGTGGGTTAAAATGAGTCAATAATGTTTCACAAGGCCAAGATAGCCCCCAGAGTGCTGTGAATTTTCTGAAGTGAGTAAGTGAGAGAGGCAGAGAGAGAGAGAGAGAGAGAGAGAGAGAGAGAGAACAAATGGGCAAGTAGGACAAAATAGAGGAACGAGCATGAAGAGGGAGAGAGATTTTTCTAAAAGCACTACTTGTAGCTTACTGCTTTATCATATTGATCTTGTTCCCAGACACACACACACAAACACACACACACACACACACACACACACACACACACACACACACACACACACACACACACACACACACACACACACACACACACACACCAAATGGTGAGCAAAAAGCTTAAAACACACACAGCTCCACAGCCAAAGCAGTGTATGTTCTGTGTTTCAGTAAGTAATAAAACACATGCTGTTATAGGAAAACAATCAAGAACATGGTGATGTCATGCTGTTACCACGCAGAAGCAGATTACAGTTTAGATTACAACTGTTTGCCAATAATTACATTTTAATTTAATAGAATTAAACCTGTATAGTGCTTTTACTATGGACATCACTGTAAAACACAGAAATATAGAAATATAAATTTTTTTTAATGATAAATATAAATTAAAATGTTAAAATGAATAAATGTGTTTTGAATTAAATAGATATTTTCTTCCACTTTTAATTTAAATGTTAACTACAATACTGGTTTAATCAAACTATATGACACATCATACTTTTTTTATTTATTTATTATTAATTATACTTAATGTACAAGTATCATTGTGGAAAATCCACAAAATAGTGTGTAAAGTTACAGATCACTCTGTATGGTGAGAAACTGACACTGGAGGCTTTTTCCATAAATGGTAAATGCAGAAGCTTAATCATATGATCACTCATACATTTTTCTTTGTCATATTACAGTTTTAACCCATGTATTATTGTTCTGTGAATTAATACTTATTATTGCAATGATTAGATATTTGAAGGCATGCAATAATTTTTAATAATTTAAGGCAGGTTAGCCAATGGAATTGATAGCAGGGTCTATTAAAATGCTAAATGGGTAAATGTACTATAACAGTAAATGGAGCATGTTTTGAGAGGTTTTTTTATATTTCAAAAGTTAGTTCTGTCTCTTTTAATTCTGTGTTTTTGTGTAAAAACAATAAAAATCAAATAATCATAGCAGGTCTGTTGTAAAACAACATTCTGTATAACTTACTCTGTGCAAATATGTATTTAACAATCAAATTGAGCCAACATGAAAAAACATGTGGGCAATACTAAGTAAGAGGGCAAGTTGTAGCCAGGTGCTGCTAATAATCAGTCCTTGAGGTAAGACATAAGCAATGGTCTTAAAGAAACAATTGTTGCTGCACATCAATCTGGAAAATGTTTGGAGTTCAAACAAGTGAAAAACATTCAAGACAGCTGCCCATCTTCCCAGGAGTGGATGTCCTGGTGGAGGGTTGATGAGTTTTTCAGCCACAGGACCTTGGCACCTTGCAGTTGACCATGATCTCCTCTTTATACCAGAGTATACTAAAGGACAAGGTGAGGCCAACAGCTAAATCTTGACTGAAATCAGGTGATACAACAGCACAATGATCACTCAATGCTGCAAATGGCCAACATAGATAGATATTGAATTTTTTACATTTTGTTTTGAGCCTATATGCTTCGATAACAATACACTAAAATAAACATATAAATTCACAAAAAAAAGGAATTTGGTGACTTTCTTTTACAATTTTATATCACTGGACTTGAAAATGATTGAAAATAGAATATGAAGATTGTTTAGTGATGACTGTCACATAGCAGAAGTAGTTTCACTGATAATTCGTCCTTGCTCGATGAGTGGAGTGGTTGGTTCAGGAGCAGAGGCGAGAGCATTAGTGAGAGGAGCAGGGAGCAGGGGAGAAGCAGCAGTGAAATATTTATAAAGGTTTGACTTGCTTGTTTCCCTCAGGAACAACACATGCATGCTGGAGATAGCTGCAAGCCATACAGAGCAGCAGGTCAGGTTCTGAGCTTTGCACATCATAGAGAAGCATAGCGTGTCAATGAGTCAGCGAAGGAGGAGGAGGGTACAGGGAAAGTGCACTTGGAGGCATGTTTGGGCCTTGGAGAATTATAGATATTTTTTTAAAATACATTTTTCTTTCTTCTTATTGTTGTTTTTGACAGATACCATTCCTGTTGGTTTTCTTCAGTTCAGATCAAAACGTGTTCGTGTAATATTGAACCTGACAGATACCTGTATCCATATCAAACTAAATTTAGTCCGGTGGTTTTGACATCTTTTGTATAAGATTGAAACAGTTGTAGATTTTCTTTTCTTGCAGTAGCAACAGGTTTTGTATTTTGTTTCATTGGATCTAAACAGATAACAAGAAGGCACAAAAGCCCTATGGCTGTAATTGATTGCAATGAAGTCACTCAAGATATTATATTTTAAGAAGCAATTGTGAAAAGCATAGCCTGATTTTCACAGCACTTACTGTACAGTATATACTTAAATACCTATATTAAAAAAACTCACTCATCTTATGTAATATTTATGTAATTATACCTATGTGGAGTGCTCTATATCTTTTGCGGTAAGCTGTCAACATTTTGCAATCCAAAACATATTTTGGAATCAAAAATTTATATCAGTTTAATTAAAGTCAGTCTTAAAGCAGAGCACTAGGGGGATTTAATTTTCCTTACACAAGCACAATTTTTCTTTCATCTATCAGCAAACATCATCCCCAGTCAAGTCCAGACTTAATCAATAGGTCATCAGACAGAAAGGTCAAGGTCATTGGTCAACTATATTCTGATCAGGAGAGTTTGGTCAGAGATGGAGATTAGGTTGTGTTTGGAGGCGGTTGGTGCAGGAGAAAAATGGGGATCACTGATTCAGGAGCCCGCAGGAATGCGGGGCCCCATCCTCCCATCCATAAGCTTTCTCTTAAACAGATCATTTATTCTGTCTCATATGGCAGTGAAGGAAAAGTATCGATCAGGACACTGTTTCACTCCAGCCTCTGAGAAACCGCCACCTGAGCCTGGCAAAGGCATAGCTAGTGAAAGAAAAGGGTCAGAGAAAATAATAGCTCTTAGAGGATTTCACATTTGATGAATTATTTTTTTTTACTGAGGATTTTATAGCAAACAGTGTCAAGAGCAAGTGGCTTCATATCAGATGTGGGTGAATTGGTGGGATAAGGTTTAATCCTCACATTACAGGTGCAGCTGTGCAGTTAGAATGGTGGCTTTTGAGGCAAGATGGGAAAGTCTGCCCGAGTTTGCTCAGGTACCCTTTTTAGAGGAGTTCTTCAGCTTCATCAAATCCTCCACTGGAGCAGCATGCAGCCCGTTTCCATTCTTGTTTTAGAAGCTGTTGTGATCACATTTATTAATCTCATGGCAATAGAACAAAGGCCTGTGTGTTCAAACAGCAATTACTCCCTCGTCTTTGGAGATACTGTCCAGGCATAATTGGATTTAAATGAACTCAAATCTTCCTTTGTTATGGCACATAACACGCAATGCTTTTTAATTAAGATTGCTGGGCTTGAGT